>NW_004624860.1:3899895-3917987 GCF_000247695.1 Heterocephalus glaber | reverse complement strand
ACTGGAAACTGGATAAAGAAGATGTGTTTTTTTTTTAATAAAATGGAGTACTACTCAGCCATAAAGACCAAGAAACTAGAGACATTTATAGCTAAATGGATGCATATTGAGGCCATACTCTTAAGTGAAATAAATAGGACACAGTTGTATAAATACCGAATAGTTTCTCTAGTGTGAGAAACTGAAAGTGCAAATAAGGATTAAAATGATTAAAATGAATCATTCATAATTTGAAACAGGAAAAGGTCCAAAGGTGTAGGGGTGGTGGGAGGGAAAGCGGAAAGGGAAGAAGGGAAAGGAAAAATTTTGAGAAAAAAAAATAGAAACAAAATCCACTTAAATAGGGAAGGGTGGAGGGGGTGAAGGGTGCACGGGTAATGGGGAAAAAATAAGAACCAAGATACATCATGTACAGGTACAAGCACTCGATAAATGTAAACGTATTGTATACCTAAAATGTAGCAATAAAAGAATTTAAAAGGAAAAAAAAGAACCCAAGACAATACATATTCTCACATCTTTAACATGAATCATGGTCCTAACACTGAAGAAGAGAAACCTCCTGAAATCCCTACAGTGGTCTGAGGGGTGGACGCAGCCCCTGTGGTCACACAGTGGGATGCTCTGCAGCAAACAACACGCATGGAGCTCTGCGTGCACCATCACGTGTGTGAACTCCAAGTGCAGTACAAATGCATTAGAAAAGAGAATATCCCGCCTGACTTCACACAGAAGTCAAGCCCATCAGAGGCATTTCCGGCAGCAGGCTTGGGTTTTCATCCCAAGGGCAGTGTCTTCGAGTGGAGGAGGTGCACTGGCTGCATGGGGACTTTCCTTCCCCATGCTGATCCGGGCTGAGGAACCTGACAGAGCTGTTCAGGTGTCTTACACTGTGTTCTCGGTGACTTGCAGCTGAATAACGGTATTTATTCCTCTTAGTACTCTTTCCCCTGCCTGAAAGATGATCGGTGAGCAGATCCACCCCTCCCCACAACGCGCCTCCCTCTGAGGCCTGCTCTCCCTGCCCTCCGTCTGCGGTGAGGGCCGTGCTCCCCAGAACCCGAGCCCCGCCCCCTGACTCCTCTCACCTGAGCAGACCACCAAGACCGCGTTCCCAGGGGCGCAGCCAGGGACGCCCAGGCCGCTCACAGGGCAGCTCCACAGGAAGGACTCAGCCCCCGAGCAGTGGAATCGGTCTGTCCGGATCTCGCCGACTCCTCCTCCCGCAGAGCGCGCTCCTGTCGGGGTAGGGAGGGCGACCCCGCAGCCCAGCTGGCGGCACACCACCTGGGCATTGGCCGAGCTCCAGTGGGAGGCGCAGAGTGCTCTCCAGCCCACAGCGGTGCTCACCTCCACCTGCCCTGCACACTGAGAGGGGCCAGGGCTCCTGAGCCGGACTGCAGTGAACTCTGAGGGAGAGCACGGAGTTTCAGCAGCTTCTCACATGTTAGTCCCCAAACTGAACAGTCACAAGGAAAAGTCCTGCTGTGTCTCACCTGAGCAGACAAGTTCAACAGCCCCACCGTGCTGGCAGCTGCCTCCAGGACAGGGCGCTCTGGGGCAGAACCAGAGCTCAGACTCCCGCCCCTCACACCGGAACTCTTCAGCCCACACCTGTCCAGCATCCTCTCTGAGGGGCAGGTCCCCCAGGACAGATGCAGCCTTGCCACACCCCAGCTCTGCACAGATGACCTGGGCAGTGGACATCGTGAAGTTCACGCCAGACACTGGAGTCCATGTGCTTCCAGGGTTCACTTCCACCCGGCCTGAGCAGGGCCCGAGGCCTCCAGCCAGGTGCACAAATCCTAAGGGAGAAACACACACACACACACACACACACACACACACACAAACATATAAGTATTTTCTTTTGAAGTTTGGAAGCAAAAGTCACAGGCAATAGAAGTCGTGAAAGTTTTTCTTTTCCCAGGGTTGGGGTAGGAGGTTTTTCAACATTTAATGTCAGAGTGGGACCTCCCAAAGTAAGTCTTTACACTCCAATTCAGGAGGAGTTCATAGGTACAGTTCAGAATAAATATTTTATATGGACTTCTTATTCCATGTTTTAAAGTGGGAGTTTTCTATCTCTTGTCTCTGTACTTCCTTTTCTAAGTTCTGCATACAGTGACTATGAATTCACTGAAGAACTAGATTTTGTTTACCTTTTCCACAATTTCATCATTTGTGGTACTGGGGATTGAACCCCAGGTTTTCACATTGGCCACGTTCACAACCACCACCACTCAGCCCTGTATTAGACAGGATCTCCCTAAGTCCCTAAATTGGTTAGGCCAGTATCAAACGTTTAATCCTCCCACACACACAGACTTTTCACTATTTTTATCCCCAGATATTTTAATTCCACTGATAATAATCCTTTTATGTTAACATTTAGTAATGAATGAAAAATTTCTATATTTATTGAAGCCTCACAATTCATATTTATTTCCCAGTTAGGGATGAGATAAAGACCTGCTAAATAGGCTGCAGCACAAACTAGATTATAAACGCTAAATTCCTGGGATTCCTTACACCATACTTCCTATTAAAGAAGACAGAAATTGTAGGTGGTGGTTCACAAGTGATTAAGACACTGGAGCATGTTTCTGTGCTTATTTTGGATTTTGTTTTGTTTTTTCGTTTGAGGAACTGCTTTATTACTGATGAGTGAATATGAGAAGCCAGGAGACACCAAGTGAAGATCATCAGATCCAGTTCCCAGTCTGGATGCAGAACCTTGCAGTGGCATCAGACAACGGCTCTGAGCCTGAGTGATAGGATTTGTAGTGATGATGCTCAGGAGATCATCTTTCTTAAGAGAAAAACACATGCGGTAATGCTTTGTTACCAAGTGTGACACCACAGTGGGATGAACAGAAAAGGATTGATTTGTTTCTTAATCTGGTGACCCTGGATCTTCTACTTAGACGTGCTCCTGTTTCTCTCTGATGTTGATGCATAAAATGAAATCTGGATCCCTCAGTTGTCTCTAAGGCCATTTGAAGTTAGACTGTGACAGGACAGAACACTGATAATGCACCTTGCATAGAGAGTCAGAATGCAGTTTCCACATGCAAAAATGACAGATGGAAATGATTGATCTTTAAGGCCTTAGGCTGTAAACAGGGTGAAATCTGGACTGTGTCATGGAAATCAGTCATCAGTAACATGGACAGGGACAAGGACAGTACTGATCCTGTCCCCTCCTTCCAGCCAGAGCAGAGACCCTTCGAGGTGCATTCTGGGCAGAGGCTCTGCTAACGCCACCCTTGCTGACTGCCCAGCCCTGTGACCACAGGGAGGGAAAATGAGCGCAGCACCTGACACAGGGCCCGTCCTGAAAACTGACTCCCAATACAAGAGATATTTGGCAGAAAGTAGGACTATTCTGCTGAATTTATGAAAATAATAGGAAAGATGTGGAAGCTAGGTTAAAACAGCAACAATAATTTTTGAAATTTGAAAAGATCTTGCTCTGTTAGTGAAAAGATAATTTTAAAAGATTTCTAAGAAAGGAAACATGTTTTCAAAAAAGAATTCAATTTTCAAGTTAGTGCCAATTCTCTTTCATTCTCAATGAGATTTTAGTATTCACCAGAGAGAATAAGTATGTGTGAAAATTACAAGAAATTTATAAAGTACAGAGCTGTTGTAAGGGAATAGGATATGCAGGAGATATTTAAGTATAAAAAGAACTATGTGACACCAGATAGTGCATTGAAGCAAGATATAAATACAGACTCAAAGTGCTGGGTGTTTATGTGAATTTATTCACATATCTACATATAAACATAAGAAGTTAGTATTTAAAAGTATCTACTTAGTAGATTTTTAGAGTCCTAAAAAACTTGAGTACAGTTTTAAAAGCTGTAAAATCAGATTCCTACTTGACATTGCTTTCTACTTTATAAATTTTACAAAAGTTAAATCTATAAATGTCAAATGAATCCTACTACATGTAGAAAAAATTCATTTGAAAAATGACACAGTGGGTCAAACAGAAGATTTGTTGTAGAAATTTTCTGTGAACATTAACCTTTAGTTATGTCTTCTAACAAGGTCATGAGTTTCCACATTGACTAAGATCATTCACTTCTGCAAATAATAGAAATATTGTCATACTTTTGGGGGGAGAAGCCATACAATTTTGATCTAAAAAATAATGTTATTGTCTCAGAGTCTGGAGGATAAAAAGTACAGCTAAAACTGTCAGCAGGGTGGGTTCCTGCTCTGAAGGGTCCAGGGGAGCATCATCCCTTCCCACCTCCTCCTCCTGCTGGCTGCTGACATCCTGGGTATGTCCTGAATTGTGGATGCAGCACTTCCATCCCTCCCCTGTCTTCCTGGTAAGGTGAAAGACTATCATGTGTTAGAAGCTCAAAATAATACTTGGGATGCTCAAAAATTTTGTCTTTATTTTATGACTGGATGACAGCCCTGGGTAATTAAGAGATTTGCTCCAGGTTAGAGGGGAGAATAGAATCGGCAGCCAGACTTAGTCTCTGGTGTACCTGTTTTATGTCTCCCAGTGGCAGCTCTGCATGCCAGGTGACTTATGGACTCTTCCTGCATGCTCACGGTTTAGTATGGATATGAATCACATCCTAGTCTCAGTGTCCACCCCCTCAGTTGACCTCCATTTTCCAGAGTTCACATGGGACAGACACCAACTGGAGTCAAGGAGCATTGCAGGGGCCAGACTCGCAGGAAGTTGCTCTTTCTGTACCTGGGCCTGAGCCTGGGAGATCCTCAATTCTTCACATGTCAGCTGTCACATGGGGCTCTTTTGGTCAGAGGCAATGTCCCCTTTCAACTGTGCTCACTATTTGAGCTTTAATGCTCTGTTGTCCAGGTAAGTAAGGAGGAGCAGGTTGATTTTCATCATGTTTAACAAGATCACACTTCTCCCTCTACACCTGGGATCAGGATTGTCTTCCCTACCCTGCCTGTACCTAAAACTCTTATTCATCCTACTAATTCTCAGTTTCTCTGCTCATGATATTCCTTGCTGAATATATGTGTTTCCTCATCCATCACTTCTGGGACACACTGTTCTCTTTGGGACAGAGCACTGTGTTGACTGAGAGTCTGGGAGTGTTTCCATCAGATGTGGTTCTAGAGCACTGAGAGATCCACAAAGACCCCAGTACATTTCTTGAATAAAAGACTTCCTCTGCACCATTCACCTCAATGAACATCACATTTGAAAGCCAGAGGGACTTAAAGACCTTTCCATCAAGGCACAGCAAGGAGCAAGAATGGTCACAGAAAGAAAAGGAATGGGAAAAATAGCCTAAAATTAGGAAAAAAGAAAATAGAGGAGAGAAGGCTTCAAAGGAGGTATAACTAAGTTTTTTAAAGCATTTTCTGATAATTAGGAGAATGGCATTTGAAGGCAATGCTGAGGTTCCACTTCCATGCTGTTATACTCAGTTCTCAAACATCTTTTCAGACCTTACAAGTTTTCTAAATGTTGACAAGTGCCAGGAGTGTAAATCACAAGGAAAAATGGTATGTTATTGTTAGGGAATTACATCTTGGGGAGAAACATCAAGCATCCCTTTCTAAGTCATTTAAATTTTCACAAGAGACTTGGATGAACAAAAGAATTTCGTCTGGAAAATGCTGTTGATTTATAAGAATCAATCTCCCTTAAAGTAAAGTGAAAATTGCTGTCAGATTTATCTCTGCCTGTTCTTTTATTATATAGACACAAGGTATCTTTGGGTATATCAGTAAGATTTCATCACAACCTTTTATCTCACCATTGTGACCTGTTCAATATCTCACTGTTGAGTCATTCTTACAAGTCCTTCTTCCTCCTGAAAACTGTATGTACAGAATTCATAGAAATGTGCATATAAATTCATCCATCCTACACCTGGGTTCTCAGTGCTTCTCACAGAATCCTTACATTCACTTTGTCAATTCCTGCTGCCAAACCAAGATCTAATATTGGCTTTTACCAAAATCTGCAAAAATTACAGTTGTCCATTTGTTCCCATTCTTATCAAATAATTCTCAAAGTCAATTTCTCATATATCACTGAAGTCATCATGTAGCATCTATGTTAATCCTTATAATATTTACATATTTGAGTATTATGACATCCCATATAGTCCTGCCAGCGTATAGGTACATGTACCTCTGACATTTGAATTTATGCCTTTATTGTTAGAAGAAAAATGAAGAAAGAATCTTGTTAGTAAAAATTGAAGAAAGTTTGACTCAGAATTTCTATATTGGTGATACTTCCAGCAAAAAAAGCTAAGAATACTGGATCCATAGGTAGAAGAACCAAGATTAAAAAAAACAAGGAATTCATGGATCACTAGAAAGCTGCACGACTCCTTTGCCCCTATGCACCTGAAACTGGTACACAACACTGTCTCACACTATACCTAAGAAAACACTCAATTCAACTAAGAAGAGAAGAGCCTCATCTTTCCCCTCCACTTACAGAGGTATTGCTGTAAAGGGGATATGCATTTATATATTTGCAGATGTTCATTCTTATACAAAACAAGCTTTAAAAAGGAAATTATGTAGGTTGATTTTAATTGATAAGACTTTAGAATTAGCTATCTTGTCATACAAGACTACTGAACTGGGAAAGAAAAACATTTGCCTCTTAATACTATAGGAGCAAAGGAAGCCCATTGTAACAACTATTTGGTGTAGTCATGGTTTGTGGATGGACTGCTCAGGCCTCTATAGCTGGTCAAACTTCTATTTTCAGACAGCTGACTCCTGAATTCTGGAACTCTCCATTCCCTCATGCAGTGGACACTGCACTGACCATACCTGAGCAGATGACCCCTGCATTTCGCTGGTGACTGCAGTAGGCCCTGCCCCAGCCCCAGGAAGGGCACCTCCACACATGGGTCTTCAGACAGCTGACTCCTGAATTCTGGAACTCTCCATTCCCTCATGCAGTGGACACTGCACTGACCATACCTGAGCAGATGACCCCTGCATTTCGCTGGTGACTGCAGTAGGCCCTGCCCCAGCCCCAGGAAGGGCACCTCCACACATGGGTCTCCTCTCCAGTGCAGCTCAGTCCACTCAGCCAGATAGGCCCTGATCCAGGCCCAAAGTGAGCATTGTATGTAACCTCAAGTGCTTCTCCACAGCCCAGCTGTTTGCACACCACATGGCCATCCCTCTTGTCCCACCAATAATGACAGATGATGCCCCAGGAGCCCTGGTGAAGAATCTCCACTCTTCCTGCACAGCGATGGCCCCCATCCATCAGCCGGAGCTGAGAGTTCTCTGAGGAGAGAGAATGATGTCAATGTTTGCATTCCTAAAGGGAATCAGGTTGGTTTTCTGGTCTCTTGGAAAACACTTAACAAATCACTGTGTACAATGCACATTCAGACTGCAGAGCCTGCTCAGCCAGACAAGGAGTCATTGCACCATGGGAGTACAAGGTGTGGATTCCCACAAATTTGAAAATGTTCAAAAAATATTACTATGACTGTAGAATAAGAAATGGAATTGAACTGAAAACAATTCACTAAATATTTCTACATAGACATTGTTTAAAAGCTCCTACCAAAGTTAAACTCCTTGTCACAGAGTTCTGTGTATATTGTGAGAAAAAGTGTACTGGCAATGTCATAATAACCCCTATCCTGAGTAGATAGCGTATTTCACTGACTGAGTACTTTCAGACACTATACTTGGTCAGCACCTGAGCTGATTTCTTATAAACCAATCTAATGCCACAGCCCATAGAGTTAGTGATATTAAAGCATAGGAAATGAAGTCCGGAACTTAGCTGAGCTCATCAAAATCCTCACCCATTAAGTGTTTAAAATTAGAGGATCATAAAAGAGGCTGTGGTTTATCTAAGAACATTTCACTTTCAGGTCAAGATTTCAAATTCTAGTTCTAGTGGATATTTATTTCCACAAAATTTTCCCATTTTAGAATGGATTGGGAAATCTCAGATGAGGGTCAATGTTAAATGATGATGACTCCGGACTGATTTCATGAGAAATAATAGAATGTTAATTGCTTCCACAAACACATCTACTACTGTCTGCTTGACTTCCTGTCAGCAGTTGTTACTACTCATGATTGGAGTTTCTCATTTTCTGGTGGGAAATTAAGTGTTTCTCAACCTACCTCCCATCAGAGCTGCACTATATTATTCTTGTAAAAGCATTTAATAAGAAAATATTGCCAGTGTCTCTTCATTATGGTCTTCTTTATATATGAAAGCAGTGGATAAGTAATGTCCATTAATATTACATTTTAAGAAAATGGTGAGATAGAAAATAAAACCAAGAACTTCCTCCCATGAAGAATGGGAGAGCTCATAGTAGACCACTACTCTTGCTGATTACAACTAAAAGTTGGGAAATTTAAAAATACTTAAAGTACTAAAAAGGTTAGATTTCTGTGGACCCAATAAAGTCTGCATATGTTAAAATTCCAAGGAGTGGCTGGGGTGACAGCTCAGTGGCAGATCATCTGCCTAGTATGGGCAAAGATCTGGGTTCAATCCATACACATCAAAAACAAATGAAAAATATGAAATTACAAAAAGAAAGGGTCATTTAAATTTTAGCTATGGCTTGACAGATTCTTTTCCTTGAAGACACAGTTTTGTTCTCATGCTAAGAACTCAAAATCTGGGCTTCAAGAAACGTTAGACTCCCATGTCTTTAGGACAGAAGAGACAGTCTGCTCTGGGGTCACATGGACCTGGACTGACAAAATTGGAGGCCTGAGGGCCTCTGTCCCAGGGCAGATTTTCTCCTGTGATGTTTGCTCAGCATAGAAACTGTGAAAGGCAGGAGGCCAAAATCCAATGTCAAAGATTAGAAAGAAAAGTAGATATTCGCTTATTCTTTTTGGTACTGGACAACACAATCATCCTACAAGGAAATTCCTGAAAGCACAGTCCATAGGAAGAGAGAGAGTATGGTAGAAGAGACATTTGAAGACTGTGCAGGAGGTTAAAGTCCTGCTGAGTCTCACCTGCACAGACAACTTCAACAGCCCCACCATGCTGGCAGCTGCCTCCAAGACAGGGCGCTCTGGGGCAGAACCAGAGCTCAGACTCCTGCCCCTCACACCAGAACTCTTCAGCCCACACCTGCTCACTGGCATTTCTGGACACATTCCCCAGGACAGACACAGCCTCGCCGCACCCCAGCTCTGCACAGATGACCTGGGCAGTGGGCACCGTGAACTTTGCGCCCGACACTGGAGTCCATGCTCCTCCAGGGTTCACTTCCACTCGGCCTGAGCAGAGTCCATGCCCTCCAGCCAGGCGCACAAATCCTGAGGGAGGGAAAAATGAACACACTGAGTGTCCATGATCAAGGCTTAGAATCTGAAAGAGATGTGGTAGAGCTGATGTAGTGAAAACTCTTTATCCCCAGAGTTGGGTCATGGGAATCACCGGAAGTGGATTCCAGATGGGTGTTAACATGAAACCCACATGAGGGAGGGCTTGAAGATGAATTCAGGAGGAATTGGCAGGGTCCGTGCAAAATTTGTGATCCTGTAAGCAGAATGGCAAACTTCTGATCCCATGGTGGGGATATAAATAAATATTTGTATGTGTGAGTGTATGAACATATTTTCTTGTAAATCTAAAGATAATTTATTTATCTAGTATCTATCTATATTCTATCACCTCCTTTTTTAAGATCCATGTCCTTTCAGTGTATTTGACCTCAATTAAGAGAAAGACTAGGCTTATCATTTTCACTATTTCAATGCCAGAATCTTCCAGTGCCTAGATAGTAATAGCAAATATGCTACAATTGCTAATGCATGAAAATTTTTCAATATTTATTGAACCGCACAATTTATATATTTTCTTTCCATTTAGACATTAGAAAGAAACCCACAAAGTAGTGACGGACTATTAACACTAATTATTTTTAATTGCACTAATATAATCAGGGTCTTTAAATCATATTTCCCATTACAGAAGACAGAAAGAACAGTGACAAACTGGGTGGGAAGTAATTAAGCAGTTTGAAGCTTTGTCTTTCCATGCTATTTGTTTCTTTTTAATTTCTTTAGATTATTTTGTTCCTACCAAGTAGAAATTAAGAAGCCAGGAGACTTCTAGGGAAGATGATTTGAATAAAATTTCAAGTATGGGATCAAAGCTCTGGGAGGGAATTGGACTACAAACATGAACTCCAGTCAGAACTGTTAAGTAGTAGTATTTGTAATGAAGAAGTAGAGCAACAACTGTCTTTCTCAAGATAAAAGAATGTTTAGAAATATTTTGTTGTCTTATAAGCCATCAAAGTGGGCTGAAGAGCAAATATGTTGATCTACTTCCTTAAAATAACACTTTTGGACTTTTAAATTGGATATGCTCCTTTTTCTCTTGGTCACATACTAAACTGAAGTCCACGTTACTAATGTGTCTCTATAAGGTCACTTTAATTTATACCATATTTGAATAAAATGCTGGTAATGTACAATACCTGGAAAGTAAGGGTATAAATGCAAAAGGCCACGTGGTCCTATAGCTTTAAACAGTAGGAGACGTGGCCATGCTATGAAACTTAGCCATCAGTATTGGTGGGTGGGGAGAGGTCCAGTGAGGACCACACTCCCCACTCCCAGGCACAGCAGAACTCTGAACGGCTGTGGGCTCTGCCTGTGGATGCAGCCTCAGCTTCCCTGACTCCTGTTATTTCCACTCAGGTCCTCCTACACAGCAGGGATCGATACAGCACCACTACCGAGGGCCACCACCCATGCAGGGCTGACTCAGAGCTTCTAGTTTAGTTAGATAGTCAAACCTGGCTTCTGCCTCAACATTTTCTTTGCATTTTTTTCCATTGTAAATTGTGCTTTTCCAGCTCACAAGAAGACTGGTAAAATGATTCATTTCAGATGTAGTAGTACAAATCTTTTCTCTTTCCTGTTTTCTTTCTTTCTTTTTCTTTCTTTCTGAACTTAGGATTGAAGCCAGGGCCTCCACACTAAGTGACATCCCAAACTTTTATTTATTTTATTTTATTTTATTTTATCACTTCATTTCATTTCATTTCATTTCATTTTGAGACAGGCTCTCACCAAGTTGCCCAGGCTGGGCTTGAACTGGAGAACCTATTGGGATATCTGATTACTGGCCCTGAATTGGAAGTTCTATTTTAACACAGACATAGAGGCTGCTTTTGCTGAAACAATGACTTTTAACTTGGGTCTGCAGATATCCAATGGACAAATAAAACAGGATAAAGCCTTCACATTTTTGCTTTCTTTTCCATCTGTCTTCTTTCTTATTCATTCTCGGGGTAGATTCCAAGTTAACTCTGACAAATTCTCATCAAATGGTGCCTAAGACTCTAGAGTCATTGCCTTAAACATGAAGGGATTAATGCAACCTTGCCTTTCACTTGTTCTTTCCCTGAGTCATCCTCCCCTCGGTCATCTTGGATTGCAGAAATAACAAGTCTATTCAATATATATCTTATGACAAGAGTCAAAACTAACCCCGTGGCACTGATGTGGAAAGTGCTGCCAAACATAACTTGGAGTGAATAATTACTGTAGCACACCTGTCCATGAACTGCGCCCCAGCTTAACGTAACAATGTAGCAGAAAGATGTTGTTTTTGTGCTTTGTATGGGATATCGCTGAGGCCCCGTCTGGGTCAACTAGTCCCGTTTTAGAAACACTAACTGGACCCTCTCCTCTTGTGGGTTCCCAGAAAGATTAGAAACCAGCCTTGAAATTGCTTATGTAAGCCCCCGACCTTGAAGTTGTAGAAAGTCCCTGGCTGTTTCGCCATGCAGCTGTGTAATCACCACTTGAACTTCTTACTCGGTAAAAAGGCACATAAAAGAGGAGTTTTCTTATCTCGTGGTCAGTCTATAAGGACTCGTTTCCTGGGACTGGCCATTGCCTGGCAATAAACTGCTTTCTTATTTCTCCTGGTCTCTGTAAGATCATTTCGACTCCTGATTTTCCTCAACAGCACCAACAACAATTTATTGCTGTCAAGGCTCTGCATAACAGATCCTTGATTATGATCAGCAGATAGATGTAAATTGAACAAGACAGCATGATTATAATACTATTTTCCTTCTGTGTTGTTCATTTTATATATAATCTAAATCTCTTGTTAGCTCCTTGAATACAGAGCTAAGGATGCTGGTACCTGTTCCTTCCTGGAATGGATATTGTAAATAAATTCCTTTTTTGCATTCATCACTACTTTCCACCCCACATTTCAGAGTAAAAACTGGGTTTACATTGATGATTTCTATCCAATTGCTTGTCCTTGCAATGAAAATGAGTCCTCCTGACCTGATGTGAGAAATATAACTGGTGTGTGTGTGTGTGTGTGTGTGTGTGTGTATTCAGCCATCTTTGGTAAAATGGCTATATTACAGAGGAAAAACCATTTTACCAAAGATCACTGAATATGGAATAAATATATTAACTGAATTCCACAGAAACATCAGTGGACTCACATAGAAAAAGTTAAAACAAAAAGAAATGCAAATATTAGATTGTATGAGACACAATGTGATATAGTTGCATCATAAATTATAATTTAGCCATTCACTGTTACTCTGGACAAGGAAAAAGGTACAAACAAGGCCGAGTACAAACAAGACATATCTTTTCTATGGTGTCCTCAGAAAATGAAATAAGGTGTCTAATATGACTGATAACATGGAATATGGTTTAAAAAATCTCTTTGGAACATACTATTAAAGTGAAACAAATGTGTGTGGTTCCCCAAGCAATGTGTGGAAGGAACATTTTTTTCTAAGCAAAGACTTACTGTGTCTTTGGGATTGTTTGGTAAAATTTCACTCTCTGTGGTCCTTTCCCTTCCTAGAACTCTCTATTGTTGTCTGACTTCTCCAATAACCTCGATGTCTTTACTTACTGGTATTTTCAGGGCTAATGGTAAAGATTGACAAGTGTTGTTTGATGAACAAACTCACCCTGTACTCAGGCTCCAGTCACCTTTAAAAGCTAAGGGGAAGTCCTGCCTTTCTCATCACAGCCCAGCAAGGAGGAAATGGAATGGCCACTGGAGGCCCAGACACTGGCCAGGATGGCTCGGATTGGAAATGATGGGGCAGGTAATGCTTCCCAGGAGGCATTTGGGAGTTTTCTGCACAGCTCTCATTTTTATGTAGGAGAGAAGTATTTGAAAGCGATATTGAGAATTCATCTCCATGTTGCCTGGCTCAAAATACAAACATCCTTTCAAATTTAAGATACACAAGAACTTTGGTAGGTGCTGAGTGTAACTCAGATGAAATCAATGATCATGTTTTTTTGTACGGTTTTATATCTTATGGAGAAAAAACAAATGGAAACTTTTAAGCCATTGGAAAATTCATGAGCGCTTTGGTGGGACAAGAAAGGAATACTGGCCCTGACAAGGCGATAGATTTATATGAATCAGTCACTTAAAGTAAAATGAAAAATGCAACCAGAGCTATCTTTGTCTTATCTGCACTGCATAAATACCCTCTGTTCTTAGGCAAGTGCATCAAAATGTTCCTCACTAGGATCCTGTCTTCCCCCATTCTGACCTTAACTCCTCAACCTTCAGTCTCTCTTACAATTCATTCTTCTTTACAAGTAGATGTAGTGAGTTCACACAAATGTGCACAGGACATTTTCCATGCTACTCCTGGAAACTCAGTGCTGCTCAGAAATTCCTTATATGCTTTTTGTTAGCCTCCTTCTACCATCCTGCAAGTATTTGAAGCTTCTCCAACTTCTTCAATAATTCCAATTGACCCTCATTTTCATTCTTGTCAAAGAAACTCCCAAATTTCTCTTATTTCCCTGAAGCCATTATGGATAAACTATGTTGTCTCTTCTTATAATAAATACACATTAAGACTCCACTGTATCCAGCACTGTGTGATCTGCCAGTATATAACTAAGTTTCTGTCACAAATTGGAGTTTCTATACACATAATTTTGAAAGAAAAATGTATAGAGAAAGGTTTCTAATACCAATCAAGAAAGAACTTATGATTCGGGGTCTGCTATTTACAGATCTTGAGCATCCAGCCAAAGAATGAAGTCTACTGAAGTCTGAATCTGAAAAAGAGACTTGCTAATTTACAATAATACATAAATATCTCCGTGTCTGTTTAACCCTGTCCCCATGGCTGCACACCTACTCAGCATAAAACAGTGCTTCATGTTATACACACCAAAACTTGCAATGCAACTGGGTATATTCAGTCTCACTCTCACTTCTCCCTCTATCAGTCTGATTGCTGCAAAGGGAGTGTGTGGTAATTTGCAGATGTTCTGAATTATGAGTTAATTATAGAAACATTGAACATAGGTTGAATTTAATTTGAAAGATACTAGAATGAACTATCTTGTCAAACAAGGCCAATGAAGTGGGAACTAATATCTGGGAATTAATGCTGAGGAAGCAAGAGAAGGCCGACATCATCAGCTGCCGTGCATACTCAAAGGTTAAGGATGGACCTCTCAGTCTAGAGCACACCCATCTCCTCTGACCAAGATCAGACACCCACATTCCTGGACTTCTCACTTCTCCCCACAGTGGATTAAGTATGGACCATACCTGAGCAGATGACTCCTGCATCTGGTGTCCTGCTGCAGCTCTGCTGCTCCCAGCTCCAGGTCGGACACTGCCACACATGGGTCTCCTCTCCTGTGCAGCCTGGGCCAATCAGACGAATGGAGTCTGGCCCAGACCCAAAGTAAATAGCATGTGTGAACTGATGGGCCACTCCACAACCTAGCTGTCTGCAAACCACATGGGCGTCATTCATTCCCCAGGTGTCATCACAGATGGTGGCCCAGGAGCCCTGGTGACGAATCTCCACTCTTCCTGCACAGCGATGGCCCCCATCCACCAAGTGAAGCTGTGAGTTCTCTAAGGAGAGAGAATCATGTCAGTGTGGCATTTATATCAGAAATTAGGTTGGTTTTCTGGTCTGTTAGGAAGCACTCAGCCAAGCAGTGGGTACACTCCACATTCAGGTGACAGAACTTGCTCCAGGACAGCAGTCTGGATTCCCAAAGACATAAAAAATGATCAGAGAGGATTAGCAAGACTAAAAAATAAGAAATGGTATTAAGTGCAAAATAATCTAGTGAATAGTCCCAGGTAGACACTCACTCTTAAAAAGATCCTACCAGAGTTAAATTTTGACTTCCAGAGTTCTGTTTAGGATGGGAGAAGAGTAAGCTGAAAATGTCAGAATCCATGGCCTGATAGTGTCTTTCACAGAATGAGGTCTTAGAGATGCTCTGTTGGGCCAGCACTTGATCAGGCTTCATAAAAAACACAGAGTTTAATGTCATTCACTTGGGAGTGAGGAGTATTAGAACACAGAAATGGAGTTAGCAATTTGGCTGGGCTTAGCAGAGGCCACAGAAAGCATCCATGACTCCATGAAATTTAATAATTGTTTTGGTTGATACACTCTTTCAGTGCTGGAAAATGGATCAATGATTAAGCAGGGCATGGTTTATCCAAGAACATTTCACTTACAAGTGAAGATTTCAAACTCCACCTCTGGATGTTTATTATCAATATATTCAGGCAACCTCCGATGATTGACAATGTCAAATGATATTGACACTGGCCAGATTTCATGAGAAATCATAGAGTGCTGATTCTTTTCTCAAACATATATATTATTCGTTTTGACTTTCTGTCAAAACTTGTTATTATTATGGATTTAGAGATTCTTATTCTTGTGTGGTAAGTTGTGTGTTTCTAATTCTATATTACAATAGGGACAGATCATATTTCCACTGTGAACATAGTTGAACAGACCATTTGGATGTATGCATGTCACTATTAGTCTCTTTTTTGGTGGGTCAGTAGGTAATGTTGAATGAGTAAAGCCTTCACACTAAGCTACATCTCTAGCCTTCTTTTAAAATTTTTATTTTGAACCAGGGTCTCACTGAATCACCAAGTTACTCAGACTGGACTCAAAGTTGAGATATTCCTGCCTCAGTTTCCCAGAGAGCTGGGATTATAGGTGCATGCTACTTCTACCAGATTAGTCTCTTGGTTTCATACAAGAGAAAAATGATTCAAAGAGAGTTTAAAGGATATCAGTGACTACAGTATAAGCAATAGTGAAGCAGAGAATAAAACCTAGCTTTCTGTCCTCTTGGAGGATGATGGAGTCAGCCATTAACAATGCTCCTACTTAGTACAATTTAAAAAGTTGAGAATGTAAAATATTAAAGGTATTTCACATTTATGGACACACCAGAGAATGAATATAATAAAATTTCAAAGAATGGAATCTTTTCAGCGTTTAGCTAAGGTTTTACTGTTTCCTATTCCCTCAAAGAATCCCATTGATTTGGTGCATGGCCTAATGGCACACAATCTGGTTTTATCTAGGAGGGGACTACTGTTGGGACACAGAAGCCAGCCTTATTGTATTTAGCTGCAATGAAAAATACGGAGAACTGAGAGCCTCTCTCACACATCCATTTCTACTTAAATGTGCACTATGTTTACTTTGAACCGCAGAAGGCCAAAGAACTATTTCTGAGACCTTGGAAAGCAAAGTGGATATTTGGATATTCTCTTGGGTGATAAGCAACCCATCTCTCCACTGAAATATCTGAAAGCCCAGGCCACAGAAACTGAGGCAGAAGAGAGTTTGATAGACTGTTCCTAAAATGAGTTCAGACTTACTCCTGCTTGCCCATAGGTAGCGTTCAGGTACTTGGGATATCAGCACACTCTCCAGGCTATTAGAACAAAAGAGAAAGTCTTTCAATTGTGATAAAATATGTCTGGAGTGACTCATTATTTCATATAGAGACATAGCATTTGGTAAAATACACATCATATGTAAAGAAATGTCATTATATTACATAGTAACAAAACTAAAAAAATAGCAAAAAAGGAGATATAGGTGTATTTGCAGATGAAGTCATGTGATCAATTTATTTATGTAAAAAGGAATATCACTAAAAACAATGGCATGTAAATATGCTTGAAAAAATGCTCTAACATACAGCATTGCTGTTCTATAAAAAGAAAATAAGAAGGAAGAGGAAATATTGTAGAAAAAGAAATATTTGAAAAGATAATGTTTATTAATTTTCTAAAATGGATGGAAAGGTTTAAACTCACATATTCAAAGAGCTCAGTGATCCACTGGAAAGGTATGAAAATTTCCAATACTAAGTTCAGCTGTTGAAAATTGAAATATATGAGGAGAGTGTGAACTAATAAAAATTAATAATATACAAGGTAAAAATGAGAAAAAAGAGGTGGATCAACTTAAAGCATCTGCTAGATATCAAAGCACTGATATCAGTAATTTTACTAACGATAAATGGATCAGGTATCCTTAATAAAAGCCAGTCTAAGAAAGAGAACAAAATTTAACTATATAGTGCTTGAAACATACCTTAAATATGGGGCAAAGAAAGGGTGAAATAAAATAATGGAAAAAATACATACTATGTAAATGCTGACTTTTAGAAAACTATTATAGCCACACATTACCGAGGTCCCCAGTCAAGCGAAACACGCCGAATCACCCCGCTGCACACAGGAAGAACTGTGCACACCCTACCAAGGTCCCGAGTCACGCAGAAGATGCAGAATCACCCCGCTGCAGACAGGCAGCCACATGGTCCCACACCACAAAGACGCAGAGGACACCAGACCACCAGACCACAGTACTGAGTTCTGCTGCTCCCAACCCAGAGGTAGGGTCTACTGAGCCACCGTCCCACTGCTCCTGGTCCACAGGAAGGGGCTTCCTGGTCACCATCCCTCCTACTGCTCCCAGCCCAGAGGAAAGGGCTTTTGGGCCACTTTCTGTCCCACTGCTCCTGGCCCAGAGGAAGGGGCTTCAGGGCCACCATCCCTCCCACCACTCCTGGCCCAAAGGGAGGGGCTTCCCGGTTACCATCCCTCCCGCTGCTCCCAGCCCACAGGAAAGGGCTTTTGGGTCACCATCCCTACCGCTGCTCCTGGCCCCTGTCCCACCTCTCCTAGCTCAGAGGAGATAATCCGTGCAGGTGCTATCAGCCCCCCACCCCAGTTGAAATGAGAAAACACATAAATAACTCTCAAAACCAGACTTCCA
>NW_004624860.1:3817779-3846859 GCF_000247695.1 Heterocephalus glaber | reverse complement strand
GGGCCGTACAAAAAAAAAAAAAAAGAACAAAGCTTTAGGGCCGGGGATTTAGCTCAGTGGTTTCACTGCCTGCTACACAAGCCCAAGGACCTGAGTTCGATCCCCGGTACCAAAAAAAAAAAAAATCAGCAAGACTGGTTATATAGTTTTCAGGCCTTGATGCCAAATGAAAGCATAGTATATCTCATTTAAAAATTAAGACTTTAAGATGGGCCTGGACTATACCCCTGAACAAAAGGTCTTGTGCAGTTGCACAGGCTGCTCATAGATGAAGTTTTCCTGATCCACAGATCTTCAGATCTGGAAGCACAGTAAACTATGGCCTGTGTGAACATGAAGTAGTCCTTTGGAAAGAGAAAAGTCACAGCCATTATACCTGCTTGAGTACTTTCTGACAAAAATCTGTCATTACTTCTGTGAGCATTTGGGAAGTCAAGATCTGGTCCTCATAAACTTCCTGCCACCAATTTCTTGACTTTTCAAAGTAAAAGGAGAATTTTCAGAATTCCTTTTTCTGTTCTCACATTCCTGATAGTTTTCATCCAGTTAGAAAAAGCCCTTTACAAAATCTCTAGTCTGCCAATAATCTCTGTGACAGGTATTTCCAGGCAACAATCTGGAATTAACAATTTCTGTTTTCTGTGTCTAAATGTGATGCAGAAATTATCTCAGTCTGGATCCCCATTGATGCTGTGTTTCCACCCTGGCCATGGTTCTGAGGCCTCCCAAGGACTCTGCTTTGTCTTTGGTGTCACTGGTAGATCAAGTGGGCAGACAGAATCCAGATCCATATTGTTTAATAGTTATGAGGCAGCTGTAGATTCGCAGCAGGGTAGTGGATAATGCTACCAACACTGCACCTTTAGTTCCGAAGCTCAGGTTGTTTTCTGGATGTGGGGCTGGAACAAATATTTGTTTATCCTGCAGCACCCTTTGGCCTCCTACTGGCTTGAACTTGGCTCCTTGACCCTCTGACAGCTTGAACTCGGTTCCACCTCAACCTGATGGAGCCAGCCTACAACTTCTCTGAGTTCTGAGCTCACTTGGGCCTTCTCCAAGATGGGTACCAGCCAATCACCTTCTCCTGGAGGATGTCTGAATTGGAATAACTCACCAGCCACTGACATCTGCTCCATCCACTGCTTTGTTCCACTGATGCATTTCTCTGTGGAGAACTCTGGGGCCGCCAGTATTCATAGTCCATCTGCAGGTTTGAGCTGCTCCTCCCATGCAGGGATTCAGGGCTTAGGGAAAAAGTGCTACTTACCCCCTTCTTCTTCTTTGAAGTCTCTCTCTTCAGTCTCCATGTAGGCATCACTTCAGATCCTAGGCCCAAGGGACCCACTTCCCTCCTTCTCTTCCTCATGTTTCTATATTCCAGCATCAGGACACCAAATCTACAAGAGGCTCTTCCCCTGCTGTTCACCACTCTTGAATTCTTCCTGGAAGTGCTCTGCTTTATATTTGGGCCAGAACTATAACTGAACCATTAATTCTCTATTTCTGGTTGTTTTTCACATTGCTAAGAGGAATAAGATCTGGGAGAGAAGAATCTTCAGAATGAAATGTGCTAAGCCAACTACATCATATTTTCTTGTATGGTTTTCATCTCTCTCCCAAAGACTCCCATCAAAATGAGACAGTTGCAGGTGTGACAGAAGTTAGAATAAAAATAAACAAACCAAACTAGTAGAAATCAAAAAACTTCTTACAGACATAATTGAAGGCAGAGAATTCAGTTAGAAGCAGAATGTTTTTACATTCTTAACTTTGAAACTTTGACTCTGATTTTTCTTAGATACCAATTTGTTTCCAAAGTAAATTTTGTCTTTTCATTGTTGAGTTTCTGAGTATAGCACCTCAAATGTACTACTGGATGATAAGTATTTATTTGTCTTTCATAATTCTCAATGACTATGATATAATTTGTTTACAAATACAGTGATATTTTGATTTATTTAATTAATTAATTTAGTTTTGTTTCCCTGGTAGTTGACCCTTGGGTCTCATCCAATGTGGCCAAACCCTTTATCTCTGAGCTACACCGATAGCCCTATGGTGTTATTTCAAAATGTAAAAAAACCTGTTTTCCTGCAGTGCAGTTCTGTATAATTGGTGAAACAATTTTCCAATATTCTGTCCTCTGTTCTAATTTCTTTATGTATGGGAAGAGACCAGAAGCTCCTACGTTTGTTGAGTAAGTGTAGTGATAGAATATTATTGGGATAGAATGAGTATTGTTGAATTAGTGTGTGGGCTGCTATTGTTTCTTCAGCATATTGTAGCCAAAAAGAGTGTTAGTGTTCTCAACTTATGTCTTAGAAGATCCTGATGCATGACATCTGGGAAAATAGTTTCATTTTAAGTAACTTTATTATCTCTAAATTACTATTTCACTATCATTGAATTACTTGATCTCAAATAATGAAGTAACCCTCTAGGTTCAAGTAGGGGTAAAGTCAAATGATCAGCACTTAAGTACAAATATTTCTTACTTTTACCCCCAAAATTTCATCCCAGCGTTTGCTTCTCAGTGGAGAGGAAAGGGAGTGGCATTGGTGGTTTCTGACCTGCTTTGGCACAGTCATAGGCTCACACATTGCCCTGAGTAGGATCAGACTTAATAATCTGAGTATGCTGTGAGAATCATTATAGTCCATACATCTGCTAGCTATAAAGGTACCATCGACAAATAACTTGTGCAATTTCTCAAGTCTTTTCCATAACAAGATACAATTTGAATGAATTATTTCTTAAATTTTTATGTTCATGCACTCCCTGCAGAGTTGTTAATGGCTCTTGGATGTGTTTGTCTATCATGCCTCCAACTGCTTCTCCATACATATATTCTTTTGTTGAATTCTCCATGTCATTTTTCTACTTTTTGTATACACTAATCTCATGCATCCTATAGTCTCTCTTCCACATTTCATCTAATATGGGTCATTTCACTGCCTATTTTTATCAAAAAATCACTCATGAAACTTATTTTTGTAGCCAACATTTCATGATGTTTTGGTGTTAGAAGGGAGGTGAATAGGAACACCGCCTATGCTGGTTGTAAACATTACTGAATTAACCCAGGCAGTGATTTGCTGCACTTCTCCCCAACCCATTCCACTCAAGGGAATCTCTTTTTGTATTTCTGTTCATTTGCCCCCCTAATAAGGTGCAAAATATACTACACACTCTCCCTACTCTCTTTCGGCTTTTCCTAGTTTTTATGCTTTACAAGTTTTGAAATGTGTCCCATCACATTATAACTGACTTTCCTGCTTCAGTATGAGAGGTAATAAGAGACTAAGTGAATAAAACTGTTCCTCCAGTATAGACAATGTAGAAGCATTCTGTCTACTTCAGATCACACACCCTGTTCATGGGCAGAAAACCATAGAAAGCAACTCTCCCAGCAGTTACTGCTTGGCCTATTTTGATTCCCTGAACCTGTATGTGAAATTTTTTCAATTTGGAATCCAGGCAAACCTTGGATTTTTCATCCCACAGATTCCATTCAAATTTCTGTATCGGGGTATGACAGAGGTTTAGGATGTAAACATAAGAATGCTTTTCATTTGTGACAGGAACCTTGTGCACACAGCAGACTTCTTATTAGGCCATAAATACACTTGTAATCATTGCACTGAGTGCCTTACTGTAACAACACTTCCTGCTCCTTCCCACAGCCCACGTCCTTTTCCTGAATGTGACTGTAACTGCTGCTATTTCTTTTGATAGCAAAGTTTCCCTTCCTGTAAAAACCACTATGGTTACACAGGTAAATATATCTGATTATGAACAGAAAGCTTCTTGCAGCTTTGGGGCATCTGATTAACAGAATGCAAGAAGCCTTGCTGCTCTCTACTTGGCAAGAAATTGTGTCCCTTGCATATTTTTGCCCTGAAATATTTACAGCATCTACAGAATTTCTTCTACTGGCAGCCTCACAAGTGCTCACTTACAGACAGAAATGAGCACTGAATTTTATACACCTAAGCTTGAACAATATTTCATGTAGCTTGACTCAAAAATAATAGGGATCAAAATGTATAATAGATATGTGAAAAGCAAGAAAAGGTCCAAAGTGAAGAGGAAGTGGGAGGAGTAGAGGCAAGGAAACAAGGGAAAGGAATAAATATGAGAAAAGGAAAAAAAAAAGAAACAAAGTCTTTATAAATGGAGAGGGCTGGAGGCGTTGAAGGGAGGGCAAGTGAATTGGGGGGAAAAAACAAGAACAAAGATACATCATGTAAAAGTACGTATTTCCAATCATGAATGTCAGCATATTGTATACCTAAAATGTACCAATAAAATTAATGAATAAAAACAAAAAAAAGTGTCTTATATTGTGTTCCCAAAATATGACTTCTGAAGTGGGATGATTTATTTTCTGTGACTCCTGTTCCTGCCTACATAGTGCACTAAGAGAGGCTGAACACTCTCAAATCCTCTCTGGAGAAACAGCGGTAACAATGGGATTCAGAACCCAAAGAATGAACCTTGTCTGGGTATAGTGGGGCTGGGATGGACCCGGTGAGTGGAGGACGCAGGGTGGAGCAGGAGGTGGTGAGCGGCTTCATGCTGGAAAGAGGACAGGGGGACGTGTATGTGTGGACAACAGGAAAGGTGTGGTCTTTCGTTTTCTAGTTGATTCATCTCCTTGCCATAGCCACAGAAATCTGCAGCATTGATCTGAACTACTCACCGTGCCCATCACTCATGTCAGGGAAATGCAAGTGTTACTGACATTTAAAGTGAAACAAGGGGAAAAACCCAAAGCAGATCAGACATAGTTCAAGAACATTATATTGAGACAGTATATAAAATTTCCAATAAGTCCAGAAAAAGAATAGAATTAGTTAATGTCACTGAGATGCTATAAAACATAGAGGCAACATTTATTTATCTGGGGTCCCAGAAGGAAGACCCAAAACCAGGAGAAAAGAGAGAAATGAAAAAATAATAGTAATTCCTCAGAGATTGCTAGGTATATTTTTATTAAATAACTAAATTGTACCCTGCTTAAAGAAATACTGTACAAGAATTCAATTATCTGAATCTTGTGTCTCATCATGTAATTGCCTTTGCTAACTATTCTACATCATTTCTAATGATGTGAAGCTTCCATTATTGAGCTTAATCTCTAAATCTGCTATTTTGTGGTGTTGTGTTGTTTTTGCATCTGCTGTGTTCCATGATTTCCATTTTTCATTTGCTTAATCTACCTGGTATTGAGCTATGGTGAAGTTCTTCTATTTTACTGTGAATTTGCTCATTTTTCTTTTCATTCCATCAAGTGTTGCCTTGTTTCAAATGTATGTTTGACATCTTAGTTGTACTCTAATACTTATATCTTTATTCAGGGCCTTTCAACATTATAATCACAAAAATTCTCTTTTCAATTCAACTAGTATAGCTTCCTTTCAAGTTTATGTTTTGTGATGCAGCTATACTAGTTTACTTAGGTTTAGTTTTTACAGAGCACATATTTTTCTGTCACTCTGCTTTTTAATTTTCTTTCACCTCATATACATAGTATCTTGCAAACAGCATATTTCTGAACTTTTTTCTGTTACCTACCTTGGCTTTTACTTAGATTATACACTACATTTACTGTAACTGCTGTCATTTACCATTGGGATACTATCTTTTATTTGCCAAAGCAGTTTGACACACTTATTTCTTTTTCCCACCATTTTTTTCCTTCTTTTGCTTACATAATTTTTAATCATTAGAGAAGTTTTTTAAATTTTTCTTTTATATTTAATTTCATTCTTGCTCTTTATGACTATGGGGGGTTTGATATATTTAGCAGGCATCTGTGGGCTTCTAGATTATGTGAGTTGATGTCTTCTATTCTTTTTTTAAAAAATTCTCATCCATTATTCCTTCAAATATTGAAGGTATATTACTCCCTCTCTCTCTTTCACATTCTTCTCCTTCAGAGTATATGTTGGTTTGGTAAACGGAGAGGAAGACTAGAGGGAGAGAGTAGCATTAAGTGATTCTCAGTAGACACTGAGCCATGGAGCATCTGGCCTCATCTCTTGTGAAGTTGCCCCATCTACTCTGAGGGGACCATGTTTTTGAAACACTGAGCACCAGATCTGAAGTCTGAAACCTAGAAGCATAAGAAAAATTACCTTGGGTGAATGATCACTTCTCCCATGCTTCATTTTTCAGTGAACATTCATTATGGCAGCATGCAAATAACTGCAATTTGCAAAATCTATTATAGATGATAATAATAAGAAACGACAGTGTTTGGCTTGTTCCCTTGCAACTCTAGTACATGGCGTATATGAGGAGAACTTGTGATGGGAAACGTGCACCACTGATACAGCCCTCAGGACAGCTTCAGCAGCTGGGGAGCTTAGAGCTGTTGGGTGCCTAAACAAATACAGAAAGAAAATGGGATGGAGAAGAGATACTGATTGAAAAGAGATAGAAAACCATGAAATTTGATGAAGAATCAGTAGTGCAAATTGTGAGAGTAGATTTAGCGTTCAGATAAAACTAGAAAGAAGAAATAGGCCATTGGAGCAAAAGATATCATTAGGCAGTATTAGATTTGAGCTATTGATAGTCCATAAAATTTGGACAAAATTCTAAGATTCAACTCATTTCTCATCCAATGGATTTATTCCATTTGCTTTGGTCCAAACTTCCAGATTTTGGCACAAGATGGGTGGGGTATTTTGGAATACTCAGCCATTTCTGAGTTCAACTTTCTAAAAGCAAGCACTTAGCTCAGGACTGCATTTCAGACTTTGACGGTGTTCAAGAGAAGAAGAAACTTCTCGGCACCTAAAGGAAGCCAAGAGTGTACTCTGTGTGTGGGAAGTAACCGAATGATGCAGTTGAGAACACACTTCAGGGAAGGTATGTTTGAAAACTAAATTAACAGGGTCATTTGGGGGAAAATGTACCTACATTCTTAAGAGAATAATACTTGTCTTCAGATCAGAGCATTTATTAAGAATAATTTCTTTTTGTCACAGGTACACGTAAAAATGTTACAATAATGAAGGTAGAAATTGGGTGTCAACAATATCATAGAAAAGTTCCCTGCAGTCTTGATTACTTCAAAAATTGACACTCCATGGGGCTAAGTACAATATCATCATACCCAGCATCTTCTTGTCCCAACACCAATGGGGACCCCTTTTCTTCTACTGGTGTTGGAAGTACTGGTGTTGGAAGCTTCTCTAGAAGAGTGAAGAGAGATGCCTGAAAGATCAAGGAGAGTCTTAGCTTCAGTGGTGATAATATGACAGTCGGAGTTCTTTTATAGGAGAAAAGCCTGATTTGGAAAGGGCACAAAATACCTTTAAAGTCCCAGAACTTGTCTGAAAGACTGGACAAAGTTATAATATATTCAGTCCACCCTGTGCACAGCCTTGTCTTGATCTGAACAAGGTTGGGAAGGAGACAGGTCAATAATGGAGAGGTGTATGATCTCTTAGACACCAGACTGAACTGATTTCTTAAAGATCAGAGACAGCAAGCTGGGCAAGGTGGAGCACACCCATAATCCCAGCACTGTGGAGGTTGAGGCAGGAAGATTGCCGTGAATTCAAGGCCAGCCTGGGATATACAGCATGTTTAAGACCAGCCTGAACTACAAAGTTAGAACTTGTCACACGAAAAAAGACTGGAGACACCAGATGACCCCACATGATTCCTAAGTACCTCACACTAACAAATCATACTAGACTTCACGTTATTTTACTATTTGGTGCCATTGCCAGATGAAAATAGGCAACAGCTCAAAGTAATCCCAATCTCCTGCTCCCAGTGGACTATGTGCCCATATTTGAGCAGAAAGCCTTCTCTTGGGACTGACACTGTGTGTTCAATTGAAACAATGACAGAAAATTATTTCTTCCTCCTAGTGATGAAAATTTTTGACTCTAATGAAGTATGTTGCTGATTCTGCATTCATAGCAGGCAGTGTTAACTTCAAACATTTAATTAAATTTGGTTGTCTCAAAGTAAGTTTTTTATAGTTAATAGTTTCATATATATTAGTATTAATAACTTTCCAAAATACTTATCATGAAAGAAAAACTCTCATCTTTGTTATCTAATCATATATCTTGGCTTGGCATATGAAAAGTGGGATCAAAGTAACAATGTTTCTATAAGTCATACAGACATGTGTACATCCAATGGGCAGTGGACACAGACATAGAAAACAGAAGATGTGGGACAGGTATAATAAAACAGAGTCTTGGAAGAACTGAGGAGTTAACATCCTTTAGATATAAGAGGCTACCTAAATGCTTACAGTAAAGAAATTGTTTGATACAAGCTCGAGTCTCCCATAACAATGAAGTTAGGTGACTGGAGACACACCTATCAACCCACCTCCCTGAGGACACCTGGCACCATCTTCCTCTTGTGGGGAAACATTCTTCTCACTCATCCTGGAGATAGAAGGAATTCCAGGAGCAGGTTACTCTTCAACATCATCATAACCATTTCTTGTGACATTTATATGTTGTCCTGCAGGTTTTGGAAACAGGCAGGAATAAAGTAGAGAAACAAAATACTGGTTGGACTAGGTGATTTCTTAAATCTCTATGAATGCATAGACTCTAATGACTGATAAATATAAGTGCTATATTCCAAAACCACTCTAAAGGCACTACATGGTTTCAATTTTTTGTGAACATGTAATTCCTCTGAGTATTCCAAAATATTAGGAACAGTACTATTTCACTACAGTGGTCTCTCATACTACAAAACATCAAAAAAACTATTGCATTATGAGATTCAGGGAATATTTTCAAGGCATATGCAACAGAGCTGAAGCACATGATAAGTATGGATCAGTCTCTGAGAGACTCAATCTGTACTAAGGGAACCAGGGTTATCTGTGTGCCCTGAGCAGTGAAGGACACGAAGTTATAAGGAGCAAGGAAACTGGGCATCTCTCACTCCCAGATATGAGGTCCCCCAAACCCAGCCTCAGGAGATGTGGGTTTCCAGGACCCCAATTCACTGTTAACCTTCAGATCCCATTTCCACAGAGCCCTCATGGACAGGCTTCCTGCTAAGGGCTGCCCATCTTTACCACTGGGGCAAAATCCAAGGAGAACCTTCTCTCTCAGTGCTATGTGGAGAAGATCTCTCTGTCACTGTTGGGATATGCACAGTGACTCAGTGTATTCCAGAGATGATCAAATCAATGCTTTAGAGAACCATGACATGATCAACTGTTTATTCACATAAATCACAGAATGATTCATCTACCACTCTATCTCAGAGTCAAAAACATTATTTTCAACTTTTCTTTTTCACCAGAGAATTTTTAATCAGTTTCAAAAGTTATTTTAAAATTCATGGCCTTTGAATTTATACTATTGCATTTGTTGTATGTCTGTGACAGAGTAGAAGCATCTTCCATACTGAAAGCATTTGATCTTTCATGTAATCAGGTCTCATAGGGGGCACAGTGCACTAATTGCTATAAATAAGAGAAGAGAGGCTTCTCATCCTAAGCACAGGAGAATGCTCTCTGCAGATGTCGTTCCTCTTCCTCACATGCTTGTCTTTGGAAAACCCTGCCTGTCTCACTTGGGCAGATTCTGGGTCTCCACTCTCCTCGTTGTCCCCTGTGTAATAGGGTAGTGTATTTGCAAAATCATCAGACAGGTTTTCTGCAAGGAAGAGAAACATCACAGATGCATCCAGTCAGAGGCCAGAGCCCATGGTTCAGAAGAACTTGAAATTTCAGAATGGCAGAAAGTGGACTTGGAGCTCCTGCCTTAGGAGGAGAATGCCAATGTGCTAGGCTTTGATTCTCAAATTCCTCATAGGCCCACTCATTAAAGGCTTGGTCCATAGCTTGATTTCATGAAGATGGTGGAATCAGGGAGAAGTGGAGCCCATTGGGAGCTTTGAGGTCCTTGTGGGCACTGGGTGGCCACTCAAAGTGGACAGTGGGACACTCTTATCTTCATCTGTGTCTGCTCTCTGATGAGCATGAGTTCAATAGCTTCATCCTCCTCATATTTTCAGCCATAATGTTCTTTCTTGTCACAACTCAAAAAACAATGGGGACAAATGATCATGGAAGGAAATTTCTCAAAATTGTGAATCAAAATAAACTTTCTTCCATATAAGGTGATTATTGCAAGCATTTTTTACAGTAATAGAAACCTTTCTAACACATCAATATTAGGTTGTATTAGTGGTGTGGTTTGTGGTTGCTGAAGATGGATATTACCATTGCCACCTGCCACACAGGAGTTTATGAAGCCCACCTGGTCTGTCCAGCAGATTCTCTTCTTCCTCTATCTCCTGGTACAAGGGCTCCTCACCAGCGTCTTTAGTCATGGATGAGGTTGGGGAAAGAAGCATGAGTTCAGAGAATGCCCTGCAAGGCCTTTCACTTAGCAACCAACAAAGCCTGCTGTGTTCCCCAGTGGGCATCATGGCAGAAACCTTCTGTGCAGCCAGTGCACCTTTCCTTAGCACTGTGCTCTGCTGGGACAGAACTGGGTTTCCTCACCCTACCTCATCCTACACTGGGTCTCAAATGAAGTCCTGCACATGTAATGCCATCATATGTGAGACCTTTCATAAAACCTAGGACAGGGTTCAAGTCTTTTCAGTGTTGAAATCCATAGTAGACAAGGCTTTCATTCAGAGAGTGAAGGCGAAAACTGAAACATGAATTCTTTAGAAAACTGGTCCAATACTCTCTACTTAATTTCCAATCCATCAACATCCCTCAGCCCCACCTTTCAGCTGAGCTCTCCATCTACCCAGCTGCAATCCCAGCATGATGAGGACCAAGAGAAGAAGCGCTCCCAGGATGATGCAGAGGATCCCAGGTAAGGAGAAGAGACCAGGGACAGGAGCTGAGACTGAACTGGTGCCTGAGGAGGATGTTGTGCCAAGTGAGCCGATAAATCACCAAACACTGGGACCAACGACAAAGTTAAACTGAAAGGAGTTTATTCAAGCACGTGGATTCCACCCTCTAGTAGAGTGAAGCGCCGAGTTCAAGAATAGCACAGCTTTTATAGGTTGTTATAACAGCACAGCTTTTGTAGATGGTTATTTAAAGAAGTTCAAGGGGGGGTCTACATGTTTTCTTACTCAGTTACAAAACATTTTTCACCACTCAGCTAACTTGCTGCCTTGTCAGGTTAGGGCAATTCACAGTAAAGGGAGGCACCAGGCACCATCCCTTTCCAAGAAGCGATGAAGCAAGTTTACAGAAGCAGAACAAGCAGTTACAAAAATGCACTCTGTAAGAGGAGAGGTATGAGGGGAGTTCATCTTCAGGACAAGATGGCGTTTCTTAGGTTCATCTTGGTCTCACAGAGGAAAATGTCCATCAGTCTGCAGAAAGGTGCATGCACCCAGATCACCAAAGTCTGCTGGCCCTGTCACATGACTTCAAGAACATAAAGCCAGTAGTCCAGATAATGTGGATCTGCCTGAGCCCTAAGACATGTCCAACCCACGTCTCACCCTGAGCTTGGCCAACTCTCTTCTGAGCCTGGCTCTAAGGACTTTCTGTGAAGTTAATCCTGGGGGTCCCTGGGGACACTGTGGCTGCTACAACTTTCAAAAAACTCTGTGGTTCTTTCTAAAACCTGAATATGAGGTCTACTGCAATTTTTTCTGAAGTATGTGGAATCCATATAATAGGTTCTTGAAAATCTGAGCATCTGCTCATTGCGTGGCTGAGAACAAAACCACTTCCTTGTAGGTGTTGGGGGAACTGTCGTCCTTTCAGCCAGAGAGCAGAGAAAGAAAATGGCTTCAATAAATTGTGTTGGCTGAACACTCACAGGGTCACACCTACCACCAATGCACATGGTTCTTTCGCACATTCCAGGAGCTCAGAGTGCAGCCTCTCCAGACCCAGAGCTCAGGGCAGAGAGCCACCTAGGAAACTCTTGGATACATGCAGCCCTGCAGCCCCCATCCACGCCCCTAGCCTGCCACTCACCTGAGCACCTCACGCCCACATCCTCATCATGCTTGCAGTCATTCTGTCCCCAGGGCGCCCTGGCACAGGCCCACAGGGAGGACTCCCCGCCCCTGCACTGTACCTCATCCAGCCAGATGCTTCCATTTCCTGGGCCAAATGCAGCCTCTCCTGGGGCGTCCAGGGCAGGGCCACAGCCCAGCTGCCAACACACCACCTCAGCCTCAGCCAGGCCCCAGGAGTCGTCACACACTGTGCCCCAGGAGCCTTCATGCCACACCTCCACGCGGCCTGAGCACGTGCTGTCTCCTCCCCTGAGCTGCGGCTTCTTTCTATCTGGAAAGGCGGCAGCAGCTCCTCTCACTGCCCTGGTGGAGGGAAGGAGCCCCTGGGAGCCATGGGGGAGGCGGGAGGGCTGAGGTACCTGTGCAGGGCACAGAGTCCGGGCAGCTCTTGGGTCTGTGTCCTGCAGAAGCAGACAATGGGGAGCACTGGGTCAGGAATGGGTGGGGCTGGTCCTGACCCAGCACAAGGCTCTAAGGCCCTGGGCTCAGGCCAGAGGGGAGGGGAGAAAACAGGCTTCAGAGTCAGTGTCCCAGGCTGTGACTGAGACACCACTGGAGCATGGCCTGATCACAGCTGAAAGGATTGTGGCAGTTACTTGTGTATCACTCTCCACATCCCCACAACACACACACACACACACACACACACACACACACTTGCCAATGCAAGCTGTACTAGAGAAAGAACCTCAGGTATGTATTTCCCTGTATTCCTGCTTGTGTGTGCTTGAGCTTGTTTGTTGGTTTTCTGGTGTTCTGGCAACTGATACACACAGTGATATGTGCCAGAGTCACTTCTAAAGGCAGGTCACCCTCTCACAGATCAGCTCTTTTATCAATTTCACAATTGCAAATAAATGTTTTAAGTGGTGAATTCTCAATATAATGGAGAAGAATCTTTCTCTTCTCTGTTATGTTTTATATCTAAACTGTCCACTAAATGTCTCATATTCAGATATAGGGTATGGTCTGAAAGGGCAGGTCACTGGGGATGTGAATAGGATGGTTTATGCTTTTCTCTGCCTCTTTCTTTCTCTCTCTGCTTCCTGGCCACCACAGTATGGGTAGCTTTTCTTTGTCAGGAAGATTTTTCACCATGCCATTTCTGCCATGGAGCTTTTGATCATGAACTGAACCCACTGAAATTGTGAAGCCAAATGAACGTCTCTTCCTTTAAATTTAATAAGTCAGGTATTTTTCCCCCTGGAAATAGGAAATCAGACCAATACAACCACTATAGGAGTGACCAGAGGAGCCTGTTGATATGACCTCAACTAAGTTGATAGTGAACTGCAAGAAGTGGAGGCAGTAAAGATAAATTTCTTGAAACTGATGTTGCTATTGCATTGCAATTGGCAGGAGGTAGAAATGCAGAAGTGAAGGTGGGCAGAAGAGTTTAACAGCAACATTAACTGAAATTGGGACTGCGGCAGGGAGGAGAAGTTAGAGGCAGGGATTTATTGGATAGAATCAAATACTGTATTGTGCTTTAAAATATATTTGAGTTGCTCATGAGATATTCAAATGAGGGCATCAATTATCAATGGAATATATGATTTTGGAGTGTAGTACAGATATGAACTACAGAAGTGTGTATGTGGGAGCTGTCAGTGTGATTATAGAATCTAGGTCTGTGGACCTCAGGCTGATCACCAAGAGAAAGGGCATCACTAAGCAAGAAGACAGAGCCTGAGGGTTCAGAGTTGAGTGTGTGTAAATCTAGAAGTGGAAGAGAGAAATTTTTCCTTAGCTTAGAGAATAATAGAATCAATAATATAGAGTGAGGGTGGAATAATATATAAGGAGGGGGGAAGAGGACATAGAAAGGTCAACACTTTGGTTCTGAGATGTAAGGAATAATTAGAGATTATTGGTTGCTAATATTTCATTTTTTAAACCATTCAGAGGAGTGATGCAGTCTAAATTTTAGTTCAGAATTATCAGTAACACAAAAGGTGAGAAAATAAGTGTTTACAAACATTTTGACTGTAGAGAGGTGAAAGATGAGGCAGTGATTACAGAGGGAATGGGGAATGGGGTGGATTAATAAGGTTTGCTTTGACAGGGGATTTAGCTCAGTGGTTCTGCTGCCTGCCTCGCAAGCTCAAACTCCCAAGTTCGATCCGTCGTACCAAAAAAAAAAAAATGTTTGCTTATTCATGTGCTTTTCAGGATGGGAGAACCTTGACATATATGGATGGAGATAAACTAGGAGAGAGACATGATTTGATGGCACAGAGGCAAAGCACATAATTGAAAAAATAAAGTTTGTAATAGGTGAGTGGGATCAGAATCTGTAACCCAAGAAGCACAGTTGGCCCAAGATGAGGACTGAGATTCTTAATCCAGGAGGCCAGGCAGAGAGCAGGCACCAGATAACATCAGTAGATGAGGTGATGAAAGGTGAGGGAGTTCACAGCAGATAAAACTCATTTTTCCCAGTGAAGGTTGAGGGAGAATAGCCATTTACAAGTGGAGATAGAAAAGCAGAGAACATGTCCAATGCCACTGAGAGGCAGGGCAAGTGCACATCACAGAGAAACACACTGGAATTGGGGGCAGTGTGGACTGCCTACTTGGTATTGTATCCAAAAAATTTTTTAAAACACTAAAATTGTGATTACATATTATATTGAGATAATTATACAATAATTGTCCCACATTTACCAATCCTTTTTCAGTGTCACAAAGACCAGGAATAATGATTTTATTCTTGTGTTTGATTGCCAAAGAAGAGAGAAGAGATTTGACTGCTCTTGAAGAAAATTATCATGTGGGGAAGTGTTTTCTAAACTGGATCAGCCATGGCCAACATGTTTTATGTGAGTGAGGGAGGATGTTATGCCAGTTTACTGCAATAAAAACATCAAGGCTCAGAGGAGGGGATTTCTGGATCAGAAAATGTGTGCAAACATGAAGAGAGTGGAAAACTAAAAGAAAAAATTGATATAGGTTAGAATGGAGCTTCTCTAAGAGGATGAAATACTCCAGAGCAGAAGCTTAAGAAACTGCCATTAGCAAGGAGGCCACGGTCATAGAATGGAACAATGAGAACAAGGTCTCAGGGTGCACAGCTCCTGAGAGCTAACAGTGTCAGAACAATGAGGTGAGGTGAAAGGAAGTGGTGAGAAAGGAGAAACTAAATACACTAAAAAGGCAAGAGTTTGTCTCAATTGTGCTTAAGGATGTCGACAGTCCCAGTGATGAGACAAACAGAAACTTGGCAGTCCTGATACTGCAGTGTTGACTAGACAAGGGAAGTGACCAGATGACTAACAGCACTATCAGGAGGAGTGGGTGGAACCACATCATGGATAAAGTTTATGTAGCTGAGCATTGAGAAAAAAGGAAATAAATTGTTGAAAATGACAAATGATTCCAAGAGTGTATCTCTTCTAACTTTTAGTTTAAAGTATTTGAAAGAAAGACACAGACTCTAAGCAGTAGGGAAAGTAATGTTTTCAAGAAAAGCCAACACTGGATCAGCAGATGACCACAAAGAAAACATGGCAGGAATTCTGAAATTTGAAGATCATAGGCTTTTCTTCAGGCCAACATGTTTAGGAGAGTGGGATGAGGATGCCATATCAGGTTGCAGATGTTAATAAAAACATTAACGCTCAAAAGAGGAAGTGTCAATCAAGAAGACTGGGAGTCTGATAAGAGGTAATTTTTTTAAATGGGGTCTTTCAACTCTTGGTAGTTCCCAGGATATGACAGACAAGAAGACAAACACTTCTTTAACAAAGCTCATACTAAGGTGCCTTATCAAAGAAAGTCATTTAGCCTTTGGTCACCATTCAGGTAGGCCTGGTCTGCTATCCAAGTCTCTTTTTGCTTTGAACTTGATGCAATTTTCTCAGTACCTGAAGAACACTGTGTTCCCTTGCAGCTCACCATTTAAACTGACCAAACACTCCACTCTCTTCCTTCAGGGAAATGTGCTTATCCTTCAAGTCTGAACTAAGGTTTCTTTCTTTCCATAGAAGCTTTCACTTCATCACACTCAAATTTCTGCCTAACGTTTTCAGCAGTGGAGCATAAACTTCCTGAGGGATGAAATTGTGTTTCTTTCTGGGGTTTTTTTCTCTCTTGCCTGAAATTAAATTTCTACCTATGAAACAGAGATCTTCAGAAGTTGTCTGTCTGGTGTAGCTGCATTTCAAAGTAAAAGAGAATGAGCTCAAAAGACAGGTAAAGAGAACTGGATTTTCAATTGCTATTCATTAACTCAGTATGTCCATTTTCAGTGCTAAACACTAACCTGAGTTTCCTCATGTAAAGAATATGCAGTGGTTATTAATAACTGTAGTTTTCTATGGGAACAAAGTTGTTACCATAATACCTAACAACAATTTCTTGTAAGAATTAAACTTCATCACATATGAAAATCATCAACCATATAGCTAGTGACTTATGAAACTGAGGTTCAACCCTCACACTCCTAAGGAAACACATATTAACTAACCTAACCTAAGACTCCATTACCCATTGCTGAGAAAGTTTATCAGAGTGAAAGCTCATGGTCCTACATGCTCCATTCAAGCTCCCTGGTACTCCTTATATAAATTGCTATTAGCACAGATTTCTGAATTTCCCTTTGAAACAATATATAAACATGGGTTCAATAATATCCATGCAGAACTTATTTTTTTAAATAACTTTATTATCAAACACACACATACAAAAATTAAAACCATTCAAAGAAAAACAATGCAAGGGAAAAAATAAAATAATATTCAAATACAGTAGAACTCAACCAAAACAAAACTGAAAAGGACTTAAACATATTTCCATATAACTTAAAAAAGCATCTCAAGCACCAACAAAACACCAGAGGATGTGATTTGTTTCAGAAAGATCCCCAAACATGCAGAACTTATTTTGTGGACATATTGTAACACATTCCTTACGTGTGAAAATACAAAATTTCCATGACAACAATCTACAGGGATAGGAGACACATAGAAGTAGACAGACAGTAGGTCACCTGCATGTGTGATATAAGATTCCTCATTTGGATGGCAAGATCTGGGATTTCAAGGGTCAGAGGACACTGCCAGAGAGAGACATCAGTTTTCCGACACCAGATCCCATTGACCCACTGGATTCTAGAGCCTTCCCTGTGAGTAACAGCAGAATTGAGGGTCCCACCGTCCCCACAGCCAAGCTGTCTGCAGACCATGGACAAGGTCACGTCTTCCATGGGGCTGCGGCAGACACTGCCCCAGGTCCCATTGTAGAAAACCTCCAGCCACCCAGCGCACTCCTGGTCCTCGCTCACCACCCTGAGGGCCAGGAACTCTGAAATTGGAAGGAGGAAAACAGGGCTCAGTGAGCAGTCAACTCTCAGTGTTCTGCTTTCCTGTTTTCTTTTATTTTTCAGGTTTTTTATTACTACATGTTTGCAGTACATAATGATTACATTCCTCTGTAAGATTTGGTACACATACATAACACTTCTTAATTCTTTATTCAACTCTTTCACTTTCCCTCCCTCTGTTTGTCCTTTTCTTTTTCCCAAATAGCTAATGATTTTTGCTGACTTTGATGAGGAAGTTGTCACTGGGAAAAAAGACTGTTACTTCCATCTTTTTTGCCATTTTGGCCAACTTACACCTATCTTTTTCCTTCAACCACAATGACATAGAGGAAAAGGAACATGTAGGACCATTGGCTCGGGTGCTCTGCGGGGAGGAAAAACTAAATCCTGCTTCTTGACTGAACATCTGACAGACACAGTGAGAGGGAGTGTGGACAATTGTGGGGGGAGGGGGGGCAGAGTAGTGCAGCCAGAAATATATCCACTTCCTGATTCTTATAGTGCAGATAGATGTTGCCTCACATGGCAAAATGTTGTTCCAAACAGGATTAAGGAAAGGACCTTTTCATGGTGAGATTGTTGTGGATTGTCCTGGATTAAATGTAGATGGAGCCCAACTAATCACCTAACCATGTCTTTGGACCTGTATCCATACAAGCAGATACCTTGGATGACCTTGCTCAGAGGGAGATGTGACCAAGAAAGAATGATCATATTATTCCAAGAGGTTTGTCTGAAGGAGAAGCAAGAGACACCCAGCCACAGAGTGAAAAGGCAGCTTGGAGAAGCTAGAAAATGTAAGAAAAAAAGTCTTCCCAGACTCACAGGAAAGCAGCCTTCCTGACATTGTTTCCAGGCCTGCCAGATCCAATTTGGACTTCTACACAACTCTAAGAGAATAAATTGTGTGTTTAGCCATTAGCTGTATAGAGCTTTGTTTCCACAAAAAGAGGAAACTACTTTTCATAACTTTGCACCCACAGGAAACTTAAGAGTGAGCCCTGCTCTGAGATGAGCACGGTAGGAAATGACTTTGTCAGATACAGAGATGAGAAGGAAGGACCAGAACCTCAGCTGGTGCAGGATGAAGCAACAGCACCTCATCTTCATTACCAGAAAGGCACTGTGCACCTTCAGGCCTTTTCAGGTTCTGCCCCATTCCCACCCTAGGGCTGAGCTGCTGTCCTCCACACCCTGCACCATCACCCCATCCAGCAGTAGACAGTGAGAGCACAGACCTAAGCAGATGACCCCTGTGTCCTCCTTGTGCCTGCAGTCGTGCTGTCCCCAGCCCCGGGAAGGGCACTTCCACATGTGGGACTCCTCTCCTGTGCAGCTCAGCTCATCCAGCCAGATGGGCCCTGATCCCTGCCCGAAGTAACCAGAGGCCTTGGCATTGAGGCCCACTCCATAGCCCAGCTATCTGCACACCACATGGGCATCTGGCAGGTCCCAGCTCTCATCACAGATGGTTCCCCAGGAGCCCTGATGCAGGATTTCCACTCTCCCTGCACAGCGACCACCCCCATCCACCAGGTGCAACTGTCTGCTGTCTGAGGAGAGACAGAGTCAGGTCAGTGGTGCTGACACAGGAAGGGGCAGGTTCTGTCCTGGGGACGTCCTCACCTGAGCAGTTGGCAGCCTGCACCTCTGAGGCTGTGGAGCCCACTGGGTCAGACAGGGAATCATCACAGTGGGACAGCAGCTGGGTCTGGTTTCCTGCAGAGAAGGTGAGAAAGCAGGAACCTGAGCTATACTAATAACAATCTAGTCATGGTACCTTGGATAGAATTTGTGGCATAGGAGCAATGGTTTTTGTCTTCACAGCTCACCTTTTGTGTGGACATTTCTGCTTCTATGTCAGACATTTCTTTCTTTCTGTTTTGTTTCATTTTTGGTTTTTTTGGCTAAACACTGAAAATGGTATTACAACATTTTCTTTATGGCATGTATACTCAGTTGATGTTTTGGAGAATCCATTTGTGGGTGGTCTGGTTAGTGATCCCAGCTGATCTTCCATTTGCCAGCTATGTGGATGAACTCTCCTGGATTCCCAGCTTAGTCAAATCTTTAAATGACATCATCCACTAATGACATCTGATATGGCTTGTATTTAGACATTCCCCTATAGTTCCATGAGCTCGTAGAAAGGACTTTTTAGAGATGGTTGTCCCTATCTAGGGTGTGTGAATGTGGATTAAGGGTGTGCAACAATGGGTTTAGGGTATGATACTTGATTATTCCACTGATTGGTTCAACATTGTTCTGGGTGGCACTATCCAATAGGCTGGTAGCCTAGATGGGATAAGAACTAGAAAGATTTGATGATACTGCTGCTTGCTGCTTCCTGCCTGCCATGCCATGTATTATTTCTCCTCAGTGATACCCCTCTGCCATGCCACCCTTGCTAGGAACCAGCAGACTATGCACTGAAACCTCTACAAAATGTGAGCTGAAATAAACCTTTCCTCCTTTAATTTTGAGTGTCAAGTATTTTGTCTCAGCAATGAGAAAAGTAACTGAGATAATGTCTGAGTGTAATCTCATCAGAGAACTCAAAAGGAATTCTAGACCTGCCTAAGCTACATAGTGAGAACTGTGTTAAACCAAACAAACAAACAAATAAAAATGGGGACATTTTGCCATAATTTTTTCAAAAATAGGTAGACTAAGATTATGTAAAGAAGGAGAAATATGATAGATTTGAAAAGAACTCAATCAACACAATTAAGTAATATATTTAAAAACTGCAATCAACCAAGAAAGATTTCACTACTGCAAAACTGTAGACCCCAGAAAATAAACAAAGGCTTGGAATCACAGAGAAATTTATTTTCTTTTTTCCTTCTGTTTTCTTTTTGAAAAAATATTTATTCATTTGGGATTTTGTTATTGTTTATTTTTTGTCATGAGTGTGAACATTGCTTTTAGGGTTTTTTCTTGTTTTTGTTTATTCCCTCTTTTTTTCCTTCCTGATTTCTTCTCCAGTATCCTGAGGCTCAGATGATCTTCCTTTGTCCTTCAGCCTTGTATCTAATTAGTTGGTCTTCTTTAATTTCACTATTTTTATTTGATCGTTTTAATTTTCTCCACTTAGGATAAAATTGCTCTATTGAGTGGATATTAACTGAATATAATTTTCTGATTTGTCTTTGATTTTGTTATATATCTATAAGTCTTCTCCAGCTGGTTAAAGGTTGCAAATTATTAATTATCATGGTTTCTCCTTTGCCATTCTGTGCTTGATGATGTTATTACTGATTGTACTACTTTAGCCAAGGTGACATAGTTGTTAGGATCAGTTGCTCTTCCTTGTATGCCAATACCTAGGTTGTCTGGGGGTCATAAACAATACTACAGTTCAGTATCAAAGAACTGGGTACTAGGCCAAACAGGCTGCAAATTTCATCTCTGCTAAATTAAATAGGCAGAATCCTGGAACAGATTCAAAAGTTGAAAAGCAGCTAACCCTAAAAGACATCTCTGAAAAGTAGTCATTTCTTAAAGAAGTCTCAATACTAGTAATAAACCTATCTACCATAAGTAATTTACAAGCCACAATCCAGAAAATAAAAAGCAAACATTTAGAAAATAGAAAATGAGAAAACACTGAACTCCATAACACCCAACTCACCCAAGGTAAATCCAGGAAGCATTTAGATGGAAGAAATCAAAAGCCAGTCAGCAGAATATTCTGAAATGGTAGCAGTGGGAATAACAAAACAGAAAAATAGGTCTCTAAATAAAAAAAGAGAAATAATTACACAAGTAATTAAAGAGATGGTGACCATAATGAAGGAAATGGTTAGTGAATCTGGAGTAGGTAGAGATAAAAAAAAAAAATAGAGCTTAGGAAAGACATGCAAACCATAAAGTCTCAACATACAAAAGAATTGGATTCCATGAAACAGACTCAAACAGAAATCCAGGAGATTAAAAATTCTATTGAAACTATATGTCGCAGAGTCAACAATGTGAAGATAGGATATAAGATCTAGAAGACAGTGTTGTGGTTGACATTCATCAAATGAAAGACTTCTTAAAAATAGTAAAGGATAGTGAAAAATAAATTCAATGCCTGTTAGATGTTGCAAAGTAAACTAATATAATATTAATTGAAATCAATCAAGAATTAGGAGATAGAACAAAGGACATTAAAAAACTGTTCACCCAAGTAATAGCAGAAAACTTTCAAAGCATGGAAAAAGAATTTGATATACAGGTAAATGAGGCATATAGAATTCCAATTAGCCATGATCAGAAAAACTGCTACAATGCATATAATAGTCAAGATTTCAGAATATCAACACAAGAACAGAATATTACGACCTGAATACTGAAACCTATGAGAGAAAATAAAAACTTATCACCTATAAAGGAAAAACCATCAGAATTTCAATGGAGTTCTCAACACCAATCCTTAAGTGAAGCAGGCTTGTAGTGAAGTATTTCAAGCCCTAAAAGAAAACAGCCTCCTAAACAGAGATTAATGTACCCTGAAAAATTATCTTTCAATGTTGATGAAGAAATAAAATATTTCTATGATAACGAACACCTAAAGAAACTCATGACCAGCAAACCAGTAATCCAAAAGTTCTGAAGGATATTCTAGAAAAAGGAAATGAAGGGCCAGAGATTTAACTCAGTGGCAGCATACCCCCTGGGCAAGTGCAAGGTCCTGAGTTTGATCCCCGGTACCAAGAAAAAGAAAATGAAGACAACAATTCTATGCATCACAACAGAATACATCCACCAGACAAGGCAAGCAATTAAATACAAGGGAAACAAAGGGAACCAGCAACAGGAAAGAAATATAATGACTAGTATTGGTCAATACCTGTCAGTCACAACTATCAGTGTTAATGGTCTCAATGAACCAATCAAAAGAAACAAATTGCAGAATGGATTAAGAAGCAAGATCCAATAATATGTTGCATACAAGCAACCCATTTTACTCAAAAAGAAATTCATAGATTGAAAATCAAAGGATGGAAAATAACACTCCATTGAACAGGAAGCTGGAAAAAAGGAAAGTTGCTATTCTATTTGTGGAAAAAATGGATTTCAACCCAAGACTGAACAAAAGAGACAAAATTCATTACATATTGCTAAGGGAATAATCCAAGAGGAAGAGGCAACAATCAAAGGTCATTACATATTGTTAAGAGGATAATCCAAGAGGAAGTGTCAACAATCACAAATATATATGCACCAAATACCAACACATCCAACTATATAGAACAAAAAATAATGGATATGAAAACTTGGATTAGCATTAATATAATTGTAATAGGGGACCTCAATATCCCACTGTCACAAATATATCAAGACAAAAAATCAATACAGAAATATCAGAGCTGAACCAAACTTTTGAACAAATACACATAGTAAATGGCCACAGAGTGTTCCACCCCACAGCATCAAACACACTTTCTTCTCAGCTGCACACAGAGACTGTGTGCACCACATACAGGCTCACAGAACATGCTTAAGATATTCAAAGGAATTGAAATTATCTTATGCTTAATATCTGATCATAGTGCAATGAAATTGGAAACTTGGGGCAAAAGAAACTACAAAATCTATATAAACACACCAAAATTAAGTAACACCCTTCTAAACAACCAATGGCTCACAGATGAAATTAAAGAAAAAATTAGAGCACTTCTACAATTAAGCAATAGTGCCAATATGACATACCTGAACTTATGGGAATCCAATGAATGCAGTCCTACAATGAAAATTTTAGCAGTGAATCTCATATAAGAAAAACAAAGCAAGTTCAAATAAAAAACCTAATGTTTAACCTCAAAGTTCTAGAAAAAGAAGACCAAGTTAAACCAAAGCACCAATGAGGGAAGAAATTATAAAGATCAGAGTGGAAATTAATGCAACTGAAACCAGGAAAATGATTCGAAGAATCAATGAAATAGAGTTCTTTGGAAGATTAAATAATATGGAAAATCCTTAACCAACCTTTTCAAAAAAAAAGATCCAAATCCACGCAACGAGGAATGAAAAAAATCACAATGGATCCTACAGAAATCTAGAACATCATTAGTACCTACTCTGAGAACCTGTACTCTAATATGATGAACAGCTCAGAAGAATTGAACAGATTCTTAGATACATATGAATTGCCAATCCTCAATCAAGAAGATATAAATATTCTAAATAACCCAATATCAGTGAATAAAATTGGAGAAGTAATAAAAGAAACTACCAGTAAAGAAAAGCTCAGCTCCTAATAGGTTCACTGCTGAATTCTACAAGAACTTTAGAGAAGATCTAATGCTACTACTCCTCAAACTCTTCAATGAAATTGAAAGTAAAGCAATATTCCCAAAGTCATTCCTTGATCCAAGCATTACCATGATACCAAAAACAGAGAAAGATCCAGCCAAAAAAGAGAACTATGGGTCAATCACCTTAATGAACATAGATGCAAAATTCCTCAATAAGATACTGGCAAAAATAATGAAGCAAATTATCAAAAAGATCACACAACATGTCCAAGTAGGAAATTCCAGGGATGAAGAGATGGTCCAAAATACACAAATCAATAAATGAAAAACACCACATTAAAAGAACCAAGGACTGGGCCAGGGATTTAGCTCAGTGGCTCCGCTGCCTGCCTCGCAAACACAAGGACCCGAGTTTGATCCCTGGTAAAAAAAAAAAAAAAAAAAACTACATGATCATGAAGAAAAAGCATTTGACAAAGTCCAACACCCATTCATGTTGAAAACTCCTAAAGAAAATTGGAATAGATGGTCTTTATTTCAATCTAATCAAAGCCATCGATGACAAACCAATGGCCAGCATCATACTAAATGATCAAAACCTGAAAGCTTTCACCCTAAAATCAGGAACAAGGATGGCCACTATCACCACTCTTCTTCAATATAGTTCTGGAAATATTAGGGAAATTAGACAAGAGAAAGAAATAAAAGGAATAAGTATAGGAAAGGAAGAAGTTATATTATTATTATTTGTGGATGACAAGATACCCTACACAGAAGACCCCAGTGACTCTCCTGAAAGACTGATAGAATTAATAACCAAATTCAGCAACATAGCAGGACACAGAGTCAACACTCAAAAATCCATAACATTCCTGTACACAAATAACAAACTCACTGAGAAAGAATTTAGGGAAACAACAACTTTCACAGTAGCAGCAAAAAAAAAAAAAAGAACCACTTAGGAGTCAATCTAACAAAGGAAGTGAAAGACCTATACATTGAAAACTACAGTACCATGGAAAAGGCCATTGAAGTGGATATCAAAAAATGGAATGATGTCTCCTGTTCTTGGATAGGCAGAAACAATAGAGTGAAAATGGCTATAATTACAAACTATACTACAAAATCAATTCAATCCCAATCAAACTCCAATAGCATACCTCATAGAACTAGAGAAAACAATCCTAAAATTCATTTGGAATCAGAAGAGACCCAGAATAGTAAATGCAATTCTGAGCAACAAAGATAAGGCAGGGGCATCACAATCCCTGATTTGAAGTTATACTACAACACTACTGTGATAGAAACAGCATGATACTGGCAAGAAAAACAGCAACAACAAAAAAAGACTCCATAATCAATGGAATAGAATAGAAGATGCAGAAACAACTTCAAGCACACTCAGCTACTTTGACAAAGAGGCCAAAAACCTTCACTGGAAAGAAGATAGCTTCTTTAATAAATAGTGCAGGAAAACTAGTTTTCCACATGCCAAAAATTGAAACTAGACCCATATCTCTCACCATGGACTAAACTAATATTGAAATGGATCAAAGATCTAAATACAAAAACAGAAAACACTCAATTAGCTGGAAGATAGAATAGGTAGAACTCAAGACATAGGTGTGGGTAAAGACTTTATAAACAAAAACCTGATGGCATGGGAAACATCACAAAGAATCAACAGAGAGTCCTGCTGGGAAGCCATCCTTAAGGGTACTCAGGCCCCAGCCAGAGGCCCACCAGGACAGCAGCACAGCACAGGGATCCAGAAGGCCATCATTCTGAGTCCAGGGATCGGCACAGTGGCAAGCAGCAGAGAGAGGGCCTTTCCAAGGCTTGTTGAGAATTAAAGTAAAGAGTCCCCTCAACAAAGGGGCAGCAGACTGCAGTAATGGGTGAATTTTTGGGGTCAACACCTTCAACTGAAATCAGATTTGTTGCAGGGAAAGGCAGCTTGAATCTGCAGTAAAACTGTGCAGAGTTCAAACCCAAAGGAGTACAGGGAGCTCAATTGCAGCCTTGCAGGCAGAAATCAGCTTACACTTCAGTGGACTAAGGCTGGCTTGCTGAGATCACTGAACACAGATCTATACACTACCCACCTTGTCCACCAGGAACAACACAGACACACCATGAAGGGGACATTCTTTGGCATTTTAATTTCTCCTTCATTTCTCACCTTTCTTGTTCCTGTTTTGTCCTGTTTTTTTCTTGATTGTACTTATTTTTTACAGGAGCAAGAATATAGTTTCTGGTTTTTCTGTTACACTTAATTTGTTCAGTTCTTGTGTTGGCCCTTCCCTCTCTCTTTTCCTTCTGTCTTTGTCGGTTTCCCAAAGCTCATATGAATTTCGTGTGTCTTCTAGCCTTAATTCCAAACATTCCCTCACCTTTTACTTTCCTACCCCCCTAACTCCTTCTAAATTTCCCAGGAGGGCAAATTTGCTATATTGAAGGGTTTATCTACTGCAAATATATTTCTCATTGGCTCTAGATTTTGATATGTAACCACAAGTCTGGTTCATGAGGTCAAAGGTGTTAGATAAATAGTTATCCCACTTTGTCATTTTCTAGGCTGTACTTGATGCTATTGTTAATGCTGATTGTATTACTTACGCAATGGTGACATGATTGTTCTAGTCAGTTGTCCTCTCTGGAATAACAAGACTGAGATTGCCTAAGAGCCATTACAGATTCAAAACCCAGAGGCCAGCTAAACCGCAAAGACAAATCATGAAGTAGCCATTCCCTAAGGATTCTGAATATTACAATAAAGACACTTGCAATAAACAATGTACAAGCAGCAACCCAGGAATTAAACCAAAAACATTATCAGCAACAACGTCAAAATAAAGTAAGAAGACACCTAAACAAGACTCAAAACCAGATTTGCACATCACCAATGGTGACTCCAGGGGTAATGAGATGGAACAATCTGAAAACCAACCACCTGGACTCCCTGAACTGGAAAGAAAAGAGGATCTGGAAAAAATGAAATCAGAAATAATTTTCCAGAAGATGACCATAATGAAAAATATGGTTAACAACTCTAGAGCAGAGACAGAAAAAAATAGAGGAGCTGAAGAAAATGATGGAAACCATGAATACCAAGCATAGGAAAGAATTGGAAAGAATAAAACACATCCAAGCAGATATCCAAGAAATGAAAAATTCCATTGATAGTTTCCACAGCAGTATAAGTGTATGTGAGGACAGAATTTCAGGTATAGAAGACAGGATTGTAATCAATGAACAAAAAAACAAAAATTTCCTAAAAATAGCAAGTGAGCATGAGAAATCAATCCAAGAGATACTAGATGATGCAAAAAAGAAAAACTTAAGGTTGATTGGAGTCAGTGAAAGGCAAGAGACATAAATAAATAAACTTTTCATAGAAATAATCACAAAAATCTTCCCAAACAGGGAAAAAGAATTTGACATAAAGATAAGGGAGGCATATAGAACTCCAACTAGCCATGATGAAAAAAAAATCTACACTTAGGCATATAATAGTCAAGATTCCAGAAATCCAACATAAGAACAAAATATTAAAAGCAGTTAGAAAAAAGAAACAAATTACCTACAAAGGAAAGCCCATCAGAGTCACAGCAGACTTCTCAACACAAACCCTCAAGTCAAGATGAGCCTGGAGGGAACTATTTTAAGCTCTAAGATTAAAAAAACCCCTCCAAACCAGATTGATGTATCCTGCAAAACTATCTTTCAAAATCAAGGGAGAGATAAGATACTTTCACAACAAAGAACAGCTAAAGAACTTCCTGAATAACAATCAGTGTTCAAAACAATTCTAAACAATATTCTAGAAAATAACAATGAGGGTCCCAATTCCATGAAGCCCAAAACAATGAATTCATGAGGCAAGGCCAAAAATTAAATGCAAAGGAATAAAAAAGTCTAACCACAGAAAATGATCATGAAAAGGGTACATCAATACATATTAGTTATAACCATCAATGTTAATGGTATAACCATTGATTCACCAATCAAAACAAATAGACTGGCAGAATTAATCAAGGAGAAAGATACACCAATATGCTGCGTACAAGAAACACACTTAATTCAAAAAGAAATTTATAGACAGAAACTGAAAGGATGGCAAGTGATACGCAATGTAATAGGAAACCAAAAGAAAGAAGGGGTAGCTATCCTATTTGCAAATCAAATGGATTTCAAACCAAGACTAATTAAGAGACAAATAAAGTCATTTTATCCTTGTAAGGGGAACAGTCCAAGGGGAAGAAATGGCAAGCATAAATATTGAGGTGCCAAATAATAATGCAGCTAAGTATATAAAACAAATACTAACAGATATGAAAAATCAACTAAGAACTAACACAATAATAGTGGGGGATTTCAATACCACACTGTCATAAATAGACAAATCAACTAGGTAAAATAATCAAAAACAAAACACTAGAACTGAACAAAACTCAAGCAAATAGCCTTAATAGATGTTTACAGAGTGTTCTACCCCACAAAATCAGAATACACATTCTTCTCAGTTCCACATGGGTCATTCTCCAAAATAGATTACATGCTACCTCATAGAACATGCCTAAATAAATGCAAATGAATTGAAGTTATCCGCTGTATACTATCAGATTAATAGTGCAATGAAATTGAAGATCAAAAGCAAAAGAGACCAAAAGATGTTTACAAACACATGGAAATTGAATAACCCTCTCCTGAACAACCAATGGGTCACAAACAAAATTAAAGAAGAAATTATACAGTTTCTATAATTAAATGACAATGTCAATTCAACATTTGGAGAATTTAAGGGACACAATGAAAGCAGTCCTACAAGGGAAATTCAAGCCAGTGAATAGCCATATTAGGAAAACAGAGTGAGCTCAAATAAAAACACCTAGGGCTGAATTTCAAGTTGCTAGAAAAAGGAGAGCAAGACAAACCCAAAGCTCATAAAAGGGAGGAAATTATAAACATCAGAGCAGAAATCAATGCAATGAAGACTAAGAGAATTGTACAAAAAGTCACCAAATCAAAGAATTGGTTCTTTGAAAGGATAAATAAAATTGACAAACCCTTAGCCAACCTTATCAGAAGAAGGAAATAAAAGGCCCAAATCCATGCAATTAGGAATGAAAAAGGTGAAATTACAGTGGACTCAGCAGAAATCCAGAGGATCATCAATACCTACTTCAAGAACCTATACACCAATAAGATGGAAAATACAGAAGAAATGGGCAGATTCTAGATAGGTGTGAATTACCAAAATTGAAAGAAGGTGACCTAAAAATTCTAAACAACTCACTATCAATTAATGAAATTGAAAATGTAATTTAAAATTTACCAACTAAGAAAACCTGGGTCCTGATGACTTCACTGCTCAATTCTATGAGATATTTAGAGAGGAAGTACTGACACTACTGTTTAAACACTTCAATGAAATTGAAAGGGAAGCAATACTCCCAAATTCACTGCTGGAAGCAAGCATCACCTTGATCCCCAA
>NW_004624860.1:3645021-3806406 GCF_000247695.1 Heterocephalus glaber | reverse complement strand
GGAAACCATGGGCAGACTCTCTCCACAAATTCTAAAAAATGACATAACTGCTGTTGCCCTACCTTAGCTCCACGGGACCGAAGCATCCTTTTTAATATCTGAGCAAACAGCATCCGACTACTACTGGTCCCCATATCTTATAGCATCCAACTATTAGTAGTCCTTATATCTTATATCACCGCCCCCTACTTACTTATCCGAGCTCACAATCTGGTGGCGTCCTTCACCTTGTCCTCCATGCTCAGGTCCCTGTTCGGGCGCCACTTGTGACGGTGCCAGCCGTCACTAGTCAAACAGTACCTGAGAGGAGGGGAGAGGATGAAAGAAAAACACAACCTCTGAGGAAAAGAAAAAGGAGAGAGAGGTGGAGGAGAGACCCCTCTTCCCACTTTATTGACCTTTATATACCTTTTCCACAACCCCCAATCCCTCCTCTGCACATAATTCGGCGACTAATTATTTTCCAGGGAAAAGGTCAAATGTATCTTTACAACTCCGGGAATAACATTCCCTTGCACTGCAGACATTCGAACTCTATTTAACCACTCTCATTACAAGTAACCATCCTTGTTTTTGTGCCAGCTGCATATCCAGGATTCATTATGTTCTCAAGAGACTCAGAGGTCTCTCAAAGTTATTTCAACCTTTCGCTCTCCACAGAGGACTTAACTGCCACCCCCTCTTCTCCTAAACCCAGACCAAAGGAGACAATATGCAGATGCTGCCACAGGAGGTCAGGCCCCATTTCATTTCCAGAAGGAAGGGGGTAAATGGAATGTGTCTGGGAGCCATGGAGCAAGCTTGGAGAGGTGACTTCTTTTCTGGTGTGCCCCCTCCCCTGTGCCTTACTATGAAAATCCCTGCACGCATGGACACGTGAGATGGTGATCTGAGGCAAAGGCAGCACCTCCGTCCCCTTGGAGTGAAATTTAAAGAAAGCCTTTCTCTTCCCCCCCGCCAAAATGGCTTCCTTTGATTTTCCGGGGCTGAGCAAACAAACCTGAGCAAATGGATATGGGAGACTGGTAACACACCTACCCTACCTTCTCATGACTTCTTGTGTCACTGGCTACCCTGACATAAAAATAAAGCCTAAGAGAAAAGGTATTTTCCTGCCCTTTTTCCCTGAATTGGGTTAAGTACCCAGAAATGTGCCTGTATACAATTAGTGCTTCATATCTGTGTGTGCCATGGATGAACCCAACCATCACCTTCGCAAATATCTCCATGGGTCTCAGGCCCCTCAGTCCATCCCCAGGGCTCCTGCTCTGCCTGTATCTAAGAGAAGAGTCTCCCAGATGGAATCCAGAGCCTCTTTCACAGATGGGAAAACTTTCTCTGGGGCCTCAAGTGAGGAGCCATGCTGAGAGCTTCTCCATGTTGATGAAAGGTGAATGTCACACTCAAGTGGACCACAGTGCTGGGCAACCAAGGTACATGATCAAGCTCAGGACAGGCATTTGCAGGCTCAACTCCCTTGCTCCTGACCATACCCTGCAGGTCCTCCTATTAGCATTCCAATTTTCACACAGCACACTGGGTCACCAAGTGGCACAAGGCATTCCCAAAACCCAGTCAGATGGAGCTCCCCTGACCTACAAGGTGGTGTACAAACCTTTTCAACAGCAGATCCAGCACCTGCTGCGTGGTCCCAAATACTTGGTAGTTTTGCAAAAACTTGTGCAGGAACAAAGAGTTCCCTTGAAGCAAAGATCACACAAGATGGTTGACTATGGACTCCCTTACATCCATCTTCAAAAGCTCTAAGCAAGCTTGAGTATCCAGAGTCAGGCTTGACTCCTTTTCATCCTGGAGTGGGACCTTCTTGGGAGGTTAACATGGAAACAGTAGTTGTATTAATCACCTGTTTCTGGGACCAGTATTCAACACAACTTAGGAGGAGAGGGCTTGGGATTTAGCTCAGTGGTTCCACCCCCTGCCTCACAACTGGAAGGTCCCGAGTTTGATCCCAAGTACAAAAAAAAGAGAGAGAGAGGAGGAGAAGCTTATTTGGGCTCATGGTTTTAGAGAGTTTAGTTCATAAATTGGCTGGCTCCAAGGCAGAAACAGCATGATCCAAGGGCATGGCAGAGGAAAGCTGTTCAACCCATGCAGCCAGAAAGCAGAGAAGGAGGAGAAAGGATCCTGGGACAAAATGTACCCTTCAGGGTCACACCCACAATGACCTACCTCCCCAATCAGGCCCCAATTCCCAACAATATATTCAGCTATGGAGTTATCAATGACTCCAGTGATCCGCTGATGAGTAAGTAAGCCACCCACATGATCCCATCACCTTCCAAAAGCCCCACCTCTGGATACATGAGACATTTAGGGTCATTTTCAATTTAAGCCACAACCTCAGAAAACTATCAAGTGACTCTGCCATATGATAACGTGAGAGCAGCACAGATTTTTTGTTGACACTCGCTCATGTGCTTGGGCACACACTCTCACACACACAGCCAGGGAAGGTCTGGACCCATACAGGAGGGATCAGAGCAGTGTGCTGGCCTTTGCTGACCTGCCCTCGGCTACTGTGTTTCCCACTTTGACTCCTCTGAGAAAATGGCCACAGGCATCATGTGAGACGTGGGACCCAGTTTCTCCAGATGCGGCTGACTCCTCTCCTGAGAGATCTCCTGAGGCTTGAGCCTTGGGAAGTAGGGAGACAGCAAGAAAACATCCTCACATGTCCTATATCTCCAGACAAGTGAGCAGGCATCAGTTAGTGGTGCTATGTGTTGCTTGGCAACAGGGTTCTGAGCAAAGTGTCATCATAAGGAAGTGAGGTCATCTACTGTGATCTTTTCAACTGAACTTTTCCTGCACTGGACGTAAAATAGCCCCTGGGCTGCTGATTTCCCCCAACTCACACTCAGTACACAACCTGACAGAGTGACACAAAAACACTTGGCTGAATCTTCCTGGGCAGACCAGGACTTAGCTGGCACCCCAGGTAACTGATGAACCCTGCCACTCTTACTTTGGGTTAGGTTTAGACATTAGGGTTTAGGATTAGAAGTTAGGTTTAAATTTTGTTGTGAGGGTCAGAGTTTATTTTAGTGATTAGATTCCAGGTTAGGATTTAGGGTTCAAGGTTAGGGTTTAGGGTTAGGGTTCAGTGTTAGACAAAGCGTTATGATTTAGGGGTAGGGGTAGGTATAGGGGGTTAGGTCCTGGTGTAGAGCTTATGTTTTACAATTAAGGTTAGTTTGGGGATTAGTATTAGATTTCTGGGCTAGGGTTTGAGTAATTGTGAAGGCTACGGAAAGGTTTAGTGGTAGGGCTTTGGTTAGGATAGATTTAGGGTTAGAAGTTAAGAGTTATGCCAGCAGTTTTTGTTAGGTTACTTTTAAAGATTAGAGTTAGGGGTTAGGATTACCTTTATAACTAGCTATATTTAAAATTAGAGGTTTCATTAAATTTGGGAACATTCAAGATTTTTGGCTTTCAATAATTCTTTATAATAAATAAAATCTAAATCACCCCTGCAAATCCATAGAATACCTAAAATCACTCACAGGCTTGCTGCCTTTTTTGTTTTCACAGTTTCTGCCAAGCATCCTCATGGAAATTGACTTTTAATATCTTTTAACCTTTTCTATTTTAGAAAGCAACTTTCTGAAATATTGAATCATCATAGTTACAAATTCTGTTTACATTTTTCTATTCTTTGAATGAATTTTAGTGCCAAATCTTTGAATGTGCCTATTACAAAGTTCATGCATCTAAAAGGGCCTTACGCAAATGGGATCTTGAAGGAGAGATAAACTAGTAAGACAGCCTTGGTTGAAAAATATAGAATGGAGAAAGGAGAAGAAAGGCATAGAATGATCCACTTTCATAATAAAATAGGTAGGGCTAAGTGGAAACACAGTAACTGCAAGATTACATAAAATCTCTAAACAGGAACATCTGCTCCTCAGAAAGTCCCAAAGCGAAGAACAGATGGTCGTATGAAGAATCCAAACTCAAATGGGGAGGGAACCAGGAAACTGCCATATCAGGAGATTCTGAAACATAGGCTGTATCTGGGGAAGGCTGTACCCCTCATGGCATTCAGCCAATGAACTGGAAACAGGGGAAAGGACTTACGTGCTAGGGATACATTACTCACTGTAACTGCCCTGTTGTGTGTCTTCTTGCATAGCAGACGCCCAGTCTTGCAAGACTGAATTAAAGCCTCACTTTTGCCGTTCTTTGTGCCTCTGGGTCCATTCCTTGGGGCTGGGCAAATGAATACATTTCTCACAAGTAAAGACCAGGTTCTCTGGTTCAGTGACAAGGAATTCAGTCAGCCATTGGAACCTAACCCACTAAGCAGAACACTGGGTCCAACGGACCCATTCCTTACTTTCTACTGTAAATTTGTACTTTGCATAACAGTAGCCAGCTGTGCAGGTCAGTATATTTCCCTGAGGGATACAGGACACATACAATCTATATATTTACCCATTTGGTATGACAAGGTGTGTGCACATGTGCAAAAGTGGCAAAATGGGATTTTTACCCACATTATGCTCCATCTAATTGATTTTGTATATGTTCACCAGAGCCTCACAGAGAATACAAGAGACCCACACCACTCCAGGATTTGTTGTTGTTGTTGTTCTTAAGTTCTTTTATTGGTACATTTTAGGTATATCATCAACTGGAAACTGGATAAAGATGTGGGGTTTTTTTATAAAATGGAGTACTACTCAGCCATAAAGAATGAAAAACTAGAGTCATTTATAGCTAAATGGATGCATATCGAGGCCATACTCTTAAGTGAAATAAATAGGACACACATGTGTAAATACCAAATAGTTTCTCTAGTGTGAGAAACTGATAGTGTAAATAAGGGTTAGAATGATTAAAAGGATTTGTTTTTTGGTTTTTGTTTTTTGTTTTTTGGTACTGGGGATTGAACTCGGGTCCTTGCCCTTGCACAGCAGGTGGCAAAACCACTGAGCTAAATCCCCAGCCCTGTTTTCCATTTTTTTTAAAGTTTTCTTTTTATTTTTCTGGTAGAAGTAGCCCAATTCAGTACAATGGAGCATTGTAATCCCTGGAATACAAGTTAAATGTGAAAAATGTAGAGAGCTCTACCCTAAGAATAGTTAACTGGATGAAAGTGAAGATGTTTGAGAAAGACTTGAGTAAGGAACTTTACCATGGCTTTTTGGAACCTACAAGAATTAAAACCCAAATTGAGGGCCGCGGATTTAGCTCAGTGGTTTCGCTGCCTGCTGCACAAGCACAAGGACCTGAGTTCAATCCCCAGTACAAAAAAAAACCCCCCAAATTGATTTCCTGATTTCCCAAGGACTTCTGATTACTTTTTCTTCTTCTTTTTCCTTTTTTTTTTTTTAACTGAGGGTTGAACCCAGGGTCTTTGCACTGAGCTATGTTCCCAGCAGCCATTTTTTTCAGACATAGGCTCACTGTTTCTAAATTCAGGCAGGGATTTAGCTCCGTGGTTCCTCTGCCTGCCTCAAGACCGCAAGGTCCTGAGTTTGATCCCTGGTACCAAAAAAAAAAAAAAAAAACCTAAGTTGTTAAATTGCCAAGGCTGGGCTCAAAATTGTAATCCTCCTGCCTCATTCTCCCAGAATGCTAGGATTGTAGGCATGCACCACCATGCCTAAGACTTGCTAATTTTTGTATACTGAGATGTCCATTCTATAATGATTTATAATTTTAACTATTATTAGTGAGGAGCCCAACCCCTCACATTATAATCTTCAGTTACCTCTGTCTCACTCACTGAGAGAGGGCCTCAAATCCTAGAAGGGGCTTCAGCCCCTCTTTATTCTTTGATTCCTCATAGCTTTTGTTTTCTCCTCTTTTATATGTAAAGTAACTGTAGCCACTGGGAGCATCATTGGTCCTGAGCTGCAGCCCAGCTTTGCAAGGCAAAACCCAGCCTAGTGATGTTCTCATTACCCAACTGTTCTGCCACCTCCCAATATAACATCTCCTCAGCCCACCACAAGACATAAATGCTTTTTAATTCCCTCTTGGTGGGCAAGAACTTGATGATTGCTTCCTTAGCAGTTCCCTTGGAAGATATGCTTTCAAGTTGTCCGCCTGTCAGTACAATGGGCCACAGACAGAGGTGCTGAAAAAGTAGAAGCATGAAAGAAATTCTTCAAGAACATCTCAAATAACTTATTCTAAAGTCATCTTTGTTGTTAAAACTCCATGCCCCAAATGACAAAATTATCTATCCTGAAGTAAACTGTGCTGATACTGAAGTTTCTAAACAAAGATACAGGGATGACAAAAGAAGAGGGCATGACATGACAGGGTGTCTAAATACAGTAACTCTAACCACAGTAAATGCTATAATCCAAACCAACACTGACCAATCCGGAATTGAGCAGCACGTGCAGAAGTAGCAAGAAATGCAGAGATGTATTAAAGGAAAGCACACTCCACAGAGCTGAAGCGAGCTGATGAGAAAACTCAAGAACAAGTTTGATTCAGGGTAGCCCTGTCTGATTTGGGTTTTGAGGTATTTATTGGGACCATGGGGCCTGGGGTGGCACCAAAGAAGATCCTGTCCAGTTCACTGAAAGTCCCCACTACCATGTCAAGAGAGGATGCTTTTTACATTACATGGGCCTGGACGGAATGAGCATGGTTGCCAAAGCCCACCAGGGGGGTCCAAGCCTTGATGCTAATATTACAATGACCATGGGGTTACCCCCGGTTACTCCAAAATGGCACATGCTCCCTGGGCTCATGCCAGAGGACAAGGAAGAGTGGTAAGAAGTGGCAGGAGAAAAAGACTTAGGTTAATGTCAGGATGTTAAGGAGAGACAGTGAGGATCTCTTTTGGTCTCTAAAAACCAGAAGCCATCCAGTTAATTGTGAGCCTAAGGTGAGGGTATCTCCCACACTGTGTCCTGCCTCAATAAGACTGGTAAATATGGGAATGTAGCTCAGTGGTACAGTGTCTGCCTGGCAAGTACGAGTCCCTGAGTTCAATTCCTGGAGAGCATCACGGTAAATAAGAATTTGGTAAATCCAAGAATGATGGTACTCACAAAAGCACTGTGTACAACAAATCAGATGTATATCCTAAGTGTCTATTCCAGTGAAGAAATTAATCACATTAGAAGAAACCTAATATAATCCCTGCTACCAGCCAACTGGGGGGGGGGTCCTAGGAATCCGAGTACAATATCAGAAATGAAGCTTCAGGCTCTGCAGGTGTCAGGCACGGTAGTTATCAAAAGTGTATCCAGATCAGCCTTTCCCAGGGACAGTCCGGGTGCTGAGATCATTTGCAGTCTGTATTCCTGACGTTAGGGCCCACTGTGCAGCAGTCGGTGAGAGCACTGAGGTATCCTGGGGAGGCAGGGGACTGGCATTCAGAGTCAGTTCCTTGTCCTGATGGTTCTGAGCATCACACTATTATAATGCTCACAGGCACAGACAGTATTCACATAGGATAAGTATGCCTCCACACATAGGCCTTACAAAAGGTTAATCTAAATTCCTATTTTGCAACTGGTTGTTCTTAATCTTTCCCTTTTTTCCCACGTCTGTGAACCTCCAAACCATTATCCATGAATAGATCCCTACTTTCTTCCAGGAAAACAAACAACTAAATGCACTGCTTAAAGTTGTGCCTGTTAAGAAGGTATTTCTTGGGCCGGGGATTTAGCTCAGTGGTTTTGCCGCCTGCCTGGCAAGAGCAAGGTCCCAAGTTTGATCCCCGGTACAAAAAAAAGAAGGTATTTCTCCTTACTGCCCTTCAGGATCACCCTGCAGGGACTGACTCTACAATGCTGTGGTCATCCTCTCTCAGGTGATACCAATGTAACATCAGAGCCACCTGTAAATCAGACCTGTTTTCCCCAGTCACAGGAAGCTTCCCATGGAACCTAGGCAAGAAAGCAGTTGTGGTCATTTAACAGGATTACACACCACTGGAGAGAGTAAAATATGGGGTGGGAGAGGAAGAGAACTCAGAGAGTTACGGCTAACACTGGGGAACCGGGCCAGGAATGAGACCGTGTTTTTACTCATGTTCCTGTTCTACAAGAGAAAACTCAAGCTAAGGAATTCATCTAGGTCACCCAACTAGCAAGTGTGGCATTGTGAAGCTAAGAAGGATAACTCCTGAGTCAGGGCTCTAAGCCACTGCTCATAACCCTCCAGTCCCTTAGCAATTAGAAATTTAGAAAAGAAGGAAAAGTGGTGTTCTGCACTTGAAATCCTAGATCTCAGGAAACAGAGGTGAGAGGATCACTGGATCCCACAAATCCAAGACCAGCTTGGGCAACGTGAAGACACCAATCTCAAAAGAGAGAAAGAAAAGAAAAAGAGGAAAAAGCAGATCGATAGAATGGCAACTAGACTGTTGCTGTGCTAGAGAACCCTGGATGCTACCAAGGTACTTTGGCGCCATCTGCTGTTGGTTCAAGGCTGGTTGTAGAGAATGCTTTCCCTCCTGAGGGGGCTTTCGCCTGCTACTGAAACATATGCAAACAATATTTTCTTCTCTGCTTCTGGGTCATCTCTTCAATTAAAGGAATTTACGTTATTATTCTCATTTAAACAAAAACAGTGCTTCTAACCGGATAATTAAATAGAAAAGGAGTGAAAATTGGATAATGACCCCAAAACGGGCCACTCTGGCTTTGGGGCCAGAGCATTCATCCACCCTTGAATACTGGAGACAGACTGCGCTTCCTTCTAACACAGTTAGCTGCCTGGCAGGAGCTGTTGTATCTGAGAAGGTAAAATAGGTCCTTAAAAGGTGCGAGTATTTCTGCTGACACAATTTAGGCCTCACCAGGATTCAGGCCTGACCAAGCCCTGGCCAGCAGCATTGTAAGTAGCAGAGTAAGCACAAAAACGTTTTAACTGATAAAGCCTGTGTGGTCAAACTTTGAAGAAATATTCCCTTCTTCTCCTTGGCATGAGTGTTCCTTTATTTGAAAGTTTTATTAAGTTAGATACGTTAATTCAACGTGAGGCAGAAAGGCTTTGTGACATTGTAAACTAAGCCATTCAGCAGCAGTCAGATCAGTTTCCAGGTTGCAAGAAATTTCCCGGAGAGCTTAGCGCAGAAGAGAAGATATAGGAAAGATATGGCCCTGTGTGATGACTCTTCCTCAGGATAAGGGACCCATGGCGTGTGTGGACAGCATAAATGGGGAGCTGGCTAAAAATCCCAGTACGAGATGCTTATGTGGTTTATCCTGTTTATCCTGAGACTGTGGGTGGGGGTTTTTCCCCCCGGATTCAACTGTTGATTTTTTTTTTTTAATACAAGCTGCATTTAAAGGTCTGGTGTATTAAAAATTTAATCATCCACACCTGCCATTTGAACAAGACATGCTCTCCTATATGAACACATAGGATAATGATAGAGAATCCAAGCATATAAAGATGAATGCAAGACATATAAAGATGCCTAGGGAATTCCATCCAGCCTTTTCACTCAAAGGCAGTGTCTGCAGAGGCTGAATATTTCTGGGGGGAAAAGAAGCTAGGCATGGCTGTGCAAGTCTAATCCCAGGACCCTGGGAAGCTGAGGCAGGAAAATCACAAGTTTCACCCCAGTCTGGACAATTTAGGGACTTATAGACCCTGTCTCAAAAAAAAAATTTTTTTTTTAATTTTTAATGGCAGGGGATGTAGCTTAGTGAAAAGTCCCTCAGTTCAATTCCCCGTTCCTCAAAAAAAAAAAAGAGTTATTTAAATAAAAGCCAGTTGTAGAGTTTCCAATAAAGGAAATTTTGACCTAGAGATAGTTTGCCTATCTCTGTAATATTCTTAAATTTAAAGGCCAGAAATTGTCTCAGTTGCATCAGATTCCTATTTTACTAATGTAAGAAAGACCATTAAGCATTCAACACAAGTGGTGGAGGAGTCTTACCGGCTACTGCGGTAGGTCACTACACTGATGATCCTCAATAAATCATACTCCCTGTGTCCACATCCCAGTGTGTCATTTCTTCTCTTCCTGTCAAAAGACAGCCTGTTCCGTCACACCCTTCATTTGGGGTTGGGCTGGAAGTTTGGAGAATAAAGAACTTGCTTTGACCCATAAGGGATGGCAAAGTGAGACCCTGTGAGATCAGAGACTTGGTCCTATCAGGCCTGTGGTCCTGCTCTTCCATTTGGCCACCTGAGACCACCATGCTGTGAAGGAACCCCATGGAGTCTACTGCAAAAGAATGCGATTCTACCTCGGACGGGCCGAGGAACCTCGACAGCCAGCCACGTTGTGGTGCCCATCCTGGGAACCCCTGCCTCACCCTATGCATGACCACAGGCTGCCCGGGAGCGGTCCCAGGGGATGGGAACAGCAGAGATACCAGACTGCCCACCCAGAGTCATCGGAAATCATTGTTGCTGTTTTAAGCTATTATTTGGGTGGCTTTTCTGCAGCAATAAATAACTAATAAACCTCCCAAAGATACTTAAATACCAAACCAAATTCTGAGGGCCCTCACTGTTCAGAAAAACATCTCTAGTTAGAAAAAATCAAAGTACTGTATAATCTTATCACTCTAATTTTCCCAAATATACTAAACATTTTAATATCCTCTGTGAACTAATAGTTCATAGACTAAATTTTAAAAGGATTATTTTCTACTTAGAAAAGAACTTTTCAAATGAAATACTGGGTTACCTTGAATGATAAATTCTTTAGTTAAAAGTAAATACTACACTAACAAAAAATATATATATGAATAGGCACAAAGCAATGTTGTTAATAAAAACTAAACATTCTTATTCCAATAAAAACACTGTGTCTCCTTTAAAAAGATTTTTTGGATGAGAATAAAGGCAATTTTATTTTGGTTTAATGCTTTCAGGGTCCCTACTGTATTACAAGAAAAAGTACAAAAGAACCACAAATGTACAATAGGCTAATGATTAATAATCATGACAAGTCAGAAAAAAATAAAAATAAAAACGAAAGATTCTAGATCTAAATCCCCTCGCCATATATTGTTACAAATCAGAAGCCGACTGTGGTGGTGCATGTAGTCCCAGCACTGGGGAGGCTCAGGCAGGAGTGTGAGGAGTCTGAAGGCAGCCTGGGCTGCAATACTGAGAACCTGTCTCAAAAAAGCCGAACATACAAAACCTGGAACACAGGGGAAAAAACAGGAGGGTAAAATAAATGTGGAAATTAAATTTTAATCCAAGTTCACCTGTATCAAAGCAAATTGATTCATGAATTTTGGAACAGATCTCTATATTTTCTGATTCTTGCAGTAGTATAAAATAAAAATGTAAACATAGCATTAGGATAAGCATATACAAGAGTTTGGATTTGGATTTCTAAAACTCTGGTCTTCTAAATAAAGCCACCCTAAGTTACATTTGCCTTAGACTAAAGTTAATACTTTTGCCATTATTTAAGAGTATGTAATATACTGTGTATTTTGTGTGCATGAATGTTTTATATAATTTAAATATTACGGAGTTTCTTTTTTGTTTTTGTAGTACCAAGGATTGAACCCAAGGCCTCATACATGGTAGGCAAGTGCTCTATCATTAAGAGTGATCTTGGGCCAGGGATTTAACTCAGTGGTTCCAGCAACTGCCCTGCAAGTGCAAGGACCCGAGTTCAATACCTGGTACCAACCCCCCCCCCAAAAAAAAGTGATCTTAGCCCTTTTTTAATTTAACTTCTGGACAGGTTTTCACTAAATTGCCCACGCTTGCCTCCAAAGTAATTGGGATTACAGACATGCACCACTGTTCCATGTGAGAATTTTTTTTCTTAATTTTAGTCTTTAAATTATGTGGACTACAAAGTTACACAACTACACAATCTAGGTAACATTTTAAGATTCACATACTTCCAATAATGTTAGATTATCAACAGTAATTGTATTGCTCTTTCTAGTTTCAATATAATTTCTAAAATTCCAAGATGCCTTTGAACCATTCAGTTAACACAAAAAACTAACAGTGTATATTTAGCTGAAGATGTCCTTGTTTTTTTTTAATACTGGGAAGTGAACCCAGCACCTTCACACTGAGCTACATCCCCAGCCCTTTTTTTATTTTTTTATTTTGAGAAAAGGTCTTGCTAACTTATGTTGTCTAGGCTAGGCTCAAATTTGTTATCCTCTTGCCTCAGATTTCCAGAGTGCTGAGATTATATGCATGTGCCACCACATCTGGCTCACTGAAGATGTCTAAAGAAATTACATTTCACATCTATTTGTATTTTTAATGGTGTTTTGTTTTGTTTTGTTTGTACTGGGGATCAAACTCAGGACCTTATGCTTTCGAGGCAGGCAGTGGCACCAATGAGCTAAATCCCCAGCCCTTTTTAATGTTAACATTTGCAATTTTTTTAAAAAAAGAGAAACTTTTATCAAATGAAGAAAACAAAAGCTTCTGTAAACTGATAAACTGTTTTTTCAAAAATTACAGCAAAAGTCACTACTGTTGCAAATTTGGAACCATTGCATGTACAAGCAAGAATAATCTCTTTCACTGAATTTTGTGCTGAGTTGTAGATAATACAGTATAAGAAAAACATACAGCTAAGCAACAACTCAGCCTCTCCAAGACTGAAATTCAGACACTATAAAATAACAACCTGAGAAAGAGAGAAGTAGATCCCCAGGAACCAGGATGGATCCAATAGGAAAATTAAAACCTACAGAAAAATTGAAGAGGCAGAATACAAGTCAAAGAAGGGAATAGACAGTATGTACTCTCTCCCCAGCTCCTGGCTTGTGGTTCATGGGAAAGGGAGACTGAATCTAGAGACAGTGAAGGCTGGAGGCTCCAAAGGGCTTCTGGGAGAAACATAGCAGTGAAACAGATGGGTGGACGCTGTAATCTCCAGGGAGAGTGTGGGAATCTGCCCCAATAGGTCCTTTAACAGGCAACAGCTGGTGACTCCAGTCCCAACGCCCACCATAACCCTGGAGAGTAGTTGGTCGGACACCATTCCAGGGAAATGTTGACTGAGCCCAGGGTTCATCCCAGTTCTTCACATCAGGGACCCCATGGTTATGTTCCCACAGTGACTGGGTGTGAAACAGCCACAGGAGACAGCTACGGTCAGGTAGCAAGCTGGAAAGAGACCCCCTGAAAGGTTTGACCTAAATGACACAGGCCTTGCCCCATGGCCAGAGGCCAGGCTCAATCTTAATTCTTGCCCTGGATTTGAGAGTCACACCATTGGTGCCTTCACCCTACTCCTACCACTATTAGTGTCTGCATCCAGCACAGACCTGGGGTCTGCCTGCCTTACCTACCAGCATGACCAAGGCTACATCTTGACTCAGACATTGCCCCAAAATTCTAGATCCTAGAAGAAAACCAAACATTCAAACTCATGGAGAAATTTCTTTTGTGTGTTATCGCAGGGCAATCAACTTTCCAACTGCCTAGAAAGGAGGATGGTGAGGGCTAAAGAAAGAAAAAGAGACTTTCGAGGTTTCAAAGTAGATGGGGGGAAGGGCTAGGAGATCAGTGCCTCAGAGTGAGCAAAGACAAAGACTCTCTGAGATGGCCATTATTTATTGGGTACCTACAATAATTGGAGTGTCAGGTGACTTAGGGAGCCGCAGTAATCCTATCTTGATAAGGATCTTAGGTTGATCAGCATCTTATGTTGATGAGGACAATAAGGAGAGCATTTTTACAATAGTAGGTGGGATGAGATAGCAGGCTAATAAAGAATTGGTCCTTCCCCCAGGTGAAACCTTTCTCCTTCTTTATTACTACACAATTCTCAGTGGTTCTCGGTTCTCAAAGAACCAGGAGGCAAACTAGAGCTGTTTCTGCATGACATAGGCAGTTACAGGCAAGGTGACATTGGGCCTTAGACAGCTATAATCGTACTTTAATTATGAAATGGTTTTTCCCAAAAAATTTATGTAGAATGGCTCTTGACAGTGTATGTTGTTTTTTGTTTTATTTTGTTTCATTTTTTCTTCTTTCCTTTCTTCTTCGTCAGTTTACTGGGGCTGGAAAATTTTCCTTTTTCCTTGCTTTTAATTCTTTTTGTTACTTTTTTGTTCTATTTCATTTTTTTCTCTTATGCCTTTTTTCTCCCTTTGTTTTTTACTCCCCATATAATTTTTTCCCTCTTTTTCTTTTATCATCTATTTCTCATCACTTTTTTCTGTTACCTTTACCTAATCCTATAAACATCTTTCTATTCAATAGGACTCTCTGTCCCACTTCTCTCTCCTCCTTTTAGTATATAGTTTAAGGTTTCAAAGTTTTCCCCTTGCATTCCCCTGTTCCCAACCCTCTATTTTTTTGTTTTGTTTTTTGGTACCAGGGATCAAACTTGGGTCCTTGTGCTGGCGGAACCACTGAGCTAAATCCCTGGCCCTAACCCTCTATTTTTTTAACAGTATCTCCATAAACCTTTATTAATCTTAAGGTAGTTACACTATAAAATTCTTTTCTACCATTAGTGGAGATGTAGCTGTTGCATTTAGTATATATTAGCTGCAAGTCAATACCTGGGTTGTCTTAGTGTTTACATAATTATGGATTTCTTCTCTGGGGTTAAGGGTGGTACCCAACTTCTTATGGTATGTTAACATCCAATTTGTCTTAGGGCTGGGGATTTAGCTCAGTGGTTTTGAGTTCAATCCCAAAAGAAAAAAACCAAACAATCCAAATTGTCTTGGATGATACTACTGTAGCTGATTTGCTTGGTATTACCAGGGTCACATAATTGCTATTTATGGTTTTCTAAGTAAACACCCAGATTACCTTTGTAACATTAACAATACTAGAGTACATTCCCAGAGAATTCTGTGTTGAGCCAATTACACTGCATTCTCCCCTTCCAAATTAATACAGGTGGTCAGATCTTGGGACAGAGGCAAAAGACCAAAGTAGCCACATCCAAAGTACACCACTGAAAGGTGATTAACTACAATAGTACCTTGGGTCACTATCTTAATTCTTTCCATGATTCTTGCTGCAAACCAAATTGGATGAGAACCAAATCAAATTCAATGGTTAGGCTCAATGTTGACCTTATGAGGAAATTTGATTCTGTTCTCATCCAATTTGGTTTGCAACCACAATCATGGAAAGAATTAAGTTCATGAATCCAGTGAGGTGCCACTGTAAAGAGATTCTCTATAGTAGCTGTGAAACCTTTACACTCTAAGCATCCACAAACCTCAGGACAAAACTAAACAGGTCTGCTACTCCCCCGGCCTGTATTCACCCACTCCCACCTTCCTGCCATGCACACAAACTCTCTGAATGTGGGGCCATAGCCTTTGCATTTGCACCCCAGATCCTGGATGGCTCCCTCCTCAGTATCCCCCATGGTTGTCCCGTCATGCTGTCACCTCAGAACACCCTTGGCCTTCTGACCACCCAGTGCCCCCACAAACCTCCCTTGTATCTCAGACCAATGCAACACCTTGATTTCTTCACAGCATTTGCTCATACTTGCCTGTGTGTTCTCTTCCATTAGCATGAGAGCTATGACAGCAAGGACCTTGTTCGCCCTGTGAACTGTGTCCTGGTGCCTGGAACTGGGCTTGGTACGTGTTGAGGGCTCAGGAAATGCTGGCAGAATCCAATCAGGTGTCCCTGTCGCTGATCCTGCAGGAAAAGCATCTTCTTGGACACTTTCACCTGTTACCAAAAGCAGGCGAGGCAGATGAACCTGGAGACTTAGCTTAAACCAGGAGTTGGCTCAATTCTTCAGCCATTCCCTCAGCTGCCTTTCTTCTTTGTATATCTGCAGTGGGGAAACTGAGGCCTCAGCCTGGCCAGGCCACTTGCAGGCCTATGGCTTTGCACATTGTGGAGCCCAGGACAAAGCTGTCTGTGATCACCCAGGTGGCAACCGATGCCACCACTGCCTCCTGCCCCCTACCACAGTGTTTTAAACTTCTTTGCTATAAAACTATAACACTGAGATCATACTAAAATTTGGAAACTATAAAGAAGTATAATGAAGCAAAAGGAAAATCATTAATCATTTTAACACTTTCACCACACAGATATTTCCTTATTCTCTTTTCAGTGTTTTTCCTTGAGATAATCTGTAAACAATGTGCTACCCTTTGCCTGCCTTCTTATATTGTATTTATTATTACTAGAAATTGTTACACGAGTAAAATTAAACAGCTAAATACTGAAGCTGTTGAGGCAGTTCTTTTACACATTTTTTCCATCCTAACACAAATATCTATCTCCAAATATATGTTTAGATTTTTTTTTTTAATTTCCCCCCAGCCAGGCATAGTGGTGCAAGCCTGTAATCCCAGCATTTGGGAAGCTGAGACAGGAGGATTATGAGTTCGAGGCCAGCCTGTGCTACATGAGTTCAAGGCCAGCCTGAACTACATAGCGAGCCCCCAGTCTCAAAAAAATAAATTAAAAAAAATAAATTCCCCTCACAGGATAAATCCCTCTCCCTCAGATAGGACCCCAATGAATCCCCTAGTCTGGCTTGCAATTTTTGATCCTTCTGCCTCAGTCTCCCCAGTAGCTGGGATTATAGGCATGTGTCACCATGCCAGCCCCCAGATGCCTGTGTCGATATGGTTCTTGATACAATTCCTGGCAAGATGAGGCAAACATAAATGAAAACTTTTAGATCTAAGCACACACAAAAAAAAATCAAAGCCAGGTATGGATTACACACATGTATTCCCAGCACTCGGGGGCTGAGCCCAGAGGATCGCTGAGTTTGAGGTTTGCCTGGGCTACACAGTGAGTTTAAAACCAGCCTGAACTACATAGTGAGACTGTCTCAAAACACCAAAAAAAAAAAAAAAAAAGAAAAAGAAAAATCAAAATCCTCCCACATAATTATACAGCACTGCATACTTCCTTTGTAGGTAGTAAACAAATGTAAAATTTTGCGGCTGTTAGACATTTGCCTCTCCTGAAAATCCTGCAGTGGCTTCATCTGTCTGGAGAAGTGAACAGGTCATCAAAATACCAGTGGGCACCTAGAAGACAAAGGGAGAAGAGAAAAACAAATACCAACCCCACTCCCACCACCCAACTTCGTGACCAGCAGCAGAATTCATATCCACATCAGTTCCATTTAATCTTCATACAAATATTTTACAGCTTTATTTTTAAATCATTTACACATATTCATACAAAGAAAAATAAATTTCAGAATGGAATCTGGGGACCATGGTAGTTAAAAAAAAATTCTCTCTGATCATTAGCTACTAAAGACAAGGCAAAAGGCTTAGCAATCCTTAGTGGGGTTCGGGATCTCCCACACGGGGGGACGGTAGAGCAAAGTCCACACTGCTCCCTCTTCCCTCAGTCTTCACGGTGTGGAGGTAATGTTGGGGAAGAACACTTTCCCACTCCCCAAGAAACATTTCAGGAAGTACAGCAAAGGATTATGGTAACACTGAGCGCCCTCTTTGCTAGGAATTTGGCAAGATGGAAATCTCAGAACCTACTGTATACACAGTCAGCACAACTCCTACTCATGTCTTTCTAGGAGGCCCACTGCACTCCCCATGGCCTCTGGGCTCCTGCTAAGGTCCCAGGACAGAGCCTTTGATCTGACTCCGATTCCCCACCAGGTCATTCTACATAAGAGCCTTCACCTACCCCACAGCCAGCTAGCCCCAGCTGCTCCTGAGGACCCCTGCAATAACGACACGAGTTACCGCATCAGGGTCATACGCTCAGGGAACCCAAGCTCACAGCCAGAGAGGTGGTCCAAAAGCAGCAGATCTGTGAGCACCTACACCAACACTTGGTTCTATAGAGCCAAAATCAAATCCATCCTCTGTCCAGCGGGCCAACACCCACCATATCTCAGCCCAGACAGACGCCCAGCAGAGCCTCCTAACACAACTGTCCTCAGAAGCTGGACCGTTACCAATTCCTAGTTACACGGGGGAAGGACAGACATTACAAATGTGGGAGACCCTACAGAAATGGCAGCTGATGACAACAGTTACCCATATCCTTGGGTCCTACCCAGAAAGCAGCACCAAGAAAGGGCATGATGAGCAGAGAGATCTGTAGCTGGATGCGCAGCCCCTGAATTACCAAGGGACACAGACAACAGCTCCTTTCCCTACAATTACATAGGACCTAGAATCTGAACGATCCACCCCTGCACTGGGGCAGCTCCTGAGAAGCCATACCGCCTATGGTCATCGGCCCAGCCCCTTGGAGGCCCACTGGGGGAAAGGGTGTCACATCCAGGGCGGAGACCCCTCCAGGTGGGCACTCACAGGGCAGCCCGTCCCACTGTCACTGGGGCAGGCCGAACATGGCAAGGAGGGCAGACAGGTCCCGGGCATCCGCCGCGCTGTAGGCATCGCTCTGGCCCAACATGGACAACGCCAGACGCAGGGTGCTCCAGATGTTCTCTGACATGGCACCCCCCTCCCCCCGAGGGCCCCGGCTCTTTCTCTGCATGTTCAGGGCCTCCAGAAAGTGCTCCACAGCCTCCCTGTGGGGAAGAGGAAGAATGAGAGCTGGTGAGGAAAACAACAGTCGGAGGAGGCAGGTTAGGGACTCAGCCAGGGAGGGAGAGAGCGGGCACTGGTCAGACAAGGCAAGACCACACAATCGGGAGCCAGCCTGAAGGCGGGAGGAAACAGTGCACCCACTCGGGACTCAAAGTCCTCTCACCGGTGGGCCCCCAGGTTGATGCAGCTGATGCCCAGGTTATAGCGAGACCGGATGTAGCCAGGCTGTAGCTCAAGGGCCCTGCGGTACGCAGCCACTGCTTCCTCACTCTGGCTCCCGTTGGCCAGGGTGGCCCCGAGCTTATTCCACAGCAAATAGTCCTGGCATAGGGATAGAGAAGGGCTGGGAACATGAGTGGGCTCACATCAAGTTCTGCCCACTCCTCCCCTGCTTCACTACTACTCAGCTCCTATGTGCTACCAACCCACCCTACCCTCCTCAGCAGTTCCTGTACAGCCATGATGTAAGCCCTGCCTCACACAGACCCTTCTGCTAGCCTCCTGAGTCAGCTGGCACATGCATGCTGAAGGAACCAGCCCATGCACAATGACTCTTCCACTAGGCCCTGAGCTGTGTCCCATTCCCACTCCTTGCCCGAGGCTCACATTGGGACGAACACTGAGGGCAGCTGTGAAGCAGTCCACGGCCTTGTCATATTCCCCACTCAGGTTGAAGAGGACCCCCAAGCCACACTGCACATCCGCGTCGATGGATGTCGGGTCCAGGCGCACAGCAGCCAGGAAGAGCTCTTTTACCTCAAGAAACAGGGAGCTGGGTGAGGAGAAAAGAACATTAAAAAAGTAAGTAAATGGACACATCTATATTCCTACCATTCGAGTAAGTCCTTAAAAAGTCAACCATATCCCCAAGATTCATCGAGGTATCGGTCATCCCCCCACGGCCAGATTCTGACTGAGAGACCTGCTGTGTCACCCACACTGCCCTGCAGAACACAGAGCTCCTTCGAGTTGACCCTGGGATTCCCATCCCACTCTTCCAGCCCATCCCAGTCAGTCCAAACTCCCAAATTCAAGGCCACGCTCCCACTAGGACCCAGCTGACCCCTCCTCACCCCAGAAACCCCTCACACTCACTCAGACAACAGAGACCCCAAGATCCGCTTGCCAGAGCCCAGTCCTGCCCCTCCAGCCCCTTCTTCCCTGGGCACCACCAGGTGGGCATAGGCTGGGGTGCAGCACAGCCAGTCCCGCAGCGTCTCACAGGCCTGTCGCTGCAGGGACTCATTCGTGAAGCTCACAGCCAGCGCCATCAGCGCCATCCGGTTGTCTGGCTTCAGCTCCAGACACCTGTTCGGGCAGGGAGGAACGGGGTGGTGTCTGCAGAGACACTGGCACCCATCAGCACCCCAAGATCTAACAGGGAGCTAACAAAGTCTCCAATCAAAGAAGGGGAAAGTTTCAGCAGCCAAGGAACCAGCCAGGATCCCAGAAATAAAATCAAACTCTAATGGCAGACTAGAACCAGTTCTCACCAGCTCATGCCAAACCTGAGTCTCATCATGAGAAAACACATGTGCTGGCAGCCAGAAAGACAGCAGCAGGGATCTGGCCGGGGCCCTCCAATCACCCGGCCCTCACCCTCTCACTACTCACCTCCTCAGTGCACTGATGGCTAAGAGTTCTTGCTCGTTCTCCGCCTGGGTGGTGCCCAGGTACTGCCAAGCCTAGAGGAAGCCAACAGATCCGCCACTGCTGTGGCTGCCTGTTCATCCTGCTGCTCGCTCCCCAGCCCCAGCCAAGGCCTTAGCCACCCTTGGAGCCACCCTCAACACAGGAGGACGCAGCCAGGAAGACGAGCCACTCACTTCCATGTGCTTAGGATCCTGCTGCACAGCTGCCTCAAACAGCAACACAGCATTTGGCAGGTCCCCCTCCTGAAGTCGCCGTAGCCCTTCTTCGAAAGGCTGAGTGTGATCACGCAGGGGATTGTCCTCCTCAAACTGGTAACCCTGCAAGGAAGGGACTCAAGTAAGAAACTGTCCAGGAGGGGGCATCACGGTCAGAGCAGCAGGGATGCAAGGACAAGGACCAGAACAGACATGCAGAAGCTGAAGACTTCCACACAGGCGTCCGAATCAAATGCTGGCCAATTCCCCATGTTATAAAGATCACCTATGACTCCAGCAAAATCATTCAGTGTCAGAATCAAGCTGCCACGTGCTGCTTAAAATAAGAGAAAAGTCAGACAAGCCTACAGACTCTGATCTGTGCTGGGATGAGGTGATTTATGAAGTCTTCACAGACCTGTGTTCCCATATCCTTGCCTGCTCACCACCTGATAGAACACATATCCTAACAGGTCTCGCTTATTACAGAAATGAGATAAACTCTCCTTAGCTATTCAAAGCACATTTATTATTACCCTTCAATAACGTATTTTATGACTTATGTCTAGATGCGGTCATATGTGGGGCTTTTCAGAGGTAGTGGATCTAGGGCATGTGACTCTGGGATTAAGTGTGTGAGGCAGGAATTACGGGAGTGTGATTACTAAATTACTCAAACTGATTGGTTTGGCATAGTTCTGGGTGTGGATAATGGGAAGGCCCAGCTTGGGTGTGAGTGCTACCTGTCCTAGGGGCGAATAGCCAGGATACAATAGAAGGGACAGAAAGAGGGCTGCTGGGGTCACTTACTGCTTGCTACTTCACTCCTGGCTGCCTTCTGCCTGCCCTGCCATGGACTGTTTCTCCTCTGCAATGCCTCTCTGCCATGATGCCCTGCCTTGGCACCAGGTGACTATGGACTGAAACCTCTACAAACTGTGAGCTAAATAAATCTTTCCTCCTTTAACTTTGAATGTCGGGTATTTGTCTCAGCAAAAGGAAAAGTAACTAAGACAATGTGATATTGTGTGAAGGAAATGCAACTTGGAATCAGAAACCCTATCATTCCAATGCAATTCTTAGCTAGCTCACAGGGTCAGCATATACACAGACTGGATAACACCTGAAAATGTTAATTTATTCCCCTATTTCATTCTTAATAAATATAGGTACCAATCTGTATCTAAGTAGCAACTGAAAGCTGGACTGCAAAATCTGGAAGACAGAGAATATTTCCGTGAGACTCTACTCTCTTCTAGCTGAGGATTTCTCATTTGAGAAAAAGAGTTATGATACTACCTACAAACCTTTGTGGACTAGGAAGGTAATAGGGTAAGATGGACATCTCTGGTAAGCCAGATGACTTGGGACAAGCAAATAAAATACTCCTTTGGGGGAAATAAGTAGTTACCATCACAAAACAATGCACCAAAATGTAAACAAAGTTTAAAACAGAGTAAAGGACAAATTAGAACGAAACTGTACCTAAGAAAAACATGATATCCTATTCATTATTATAGAGAAACTGGTGAAGAATCAGAAACAAATATTACCAGCAAAGTTCTAAATCATTCTAAGCCATCAGTGGCAAATTATTCTTGTCACAAAGGAAAATTAAATAATTACAACTGTGATTCAAGAAGTGAAATACACTAGAGAAGATGGATCTGAGGTAGATACATAATAAAAAGTATATTTATGGTGAAAATTATTATGATCTTGGGATATCTTTATAATTTGGTTTTCTACTAGTACATGTCTGCAGTTCACATTCAATTACATTCATGGCAGGAAGTTGGTACACATACATTAGGGACATGTAGATACATGTGCATTTGTACAGTATTAAAAACTCAGTTGGGGATGTGGCTCAGTGGTAGAGCATGTGCTCAGCACACGTGAGACCCTGGGTTCATTCCTCATTACCACACACACACACACACACACACACACACACAAACTCAACAGGCAGAAAAGGACCCTAGACCAGATTTTAGCCAAATTTTTCAGTAAAGGGTCAAGCAATAAATATTTTGGGTTGCAACTACCCAACTGCATCAGAGTAGTACAAAACCAGCCAGAGACAATATGTAAAAAAATGAGAATTGGTTTTTACAATAAAACTTTATGGCCACTAAAATTTGAATTCTATTTTATTTTTGTGTCACAAAGTATTACTCTTTTATTTTTATTTTTTCAACCACTTAAAAACGTTAAAGCCATTCTCAGCTAGTGGGCCATGTAATGACAAACAGCCCAATTTATTCCACACGCATGGTTTACTGGCCCCTTCCCTAGACTCTCAGAATGTGCTAAGACAAATCCTTTTTCACTAAACCTCAACTGCTGCCCATCATCAGCCCATGCTGTAACCTACCCCATGGGAAACACAGATTACTGTCATCTATAATGTAATTCCTCCCTCTCAAAACTATTGGGAACACAAAAGAGAATATTCACCACAGCCTTATCAAAAAGCTTACAATACTATTTTCAACAGGTATTATCCTCATTGCTCTAGGTACTTCCTTGAGATACAACAGCCTGTATGTGACACCCAGGAGCGATCCAAATGCTCTTCATGTGTCTTCAGTGGATAACATAACAAATGAGTAACATCCCCTTTCAGCCACAGCAATCTCTAGGCTCCCTCTCAGCCTTGGTATCTATCCTCCTTGAGGTTTCATCAATTACTAACCAAAGAGTTATTTTTTAACAGTAAGCCAAGCACAAAGACCCATAATCCCAGCACTCTGGGAGGTGAGTTCATGCCCATCATGGACAACATGGCAAGACGCTCTCTAAATAAAAAACAACTGGGGATGTAGCTCAGTGCCGAGGCCCTGGGTTCAATCCCCAGTATGGGGAGAATATTTGTATAGATGGAAAAAGAATCCTCTGAAGGAACCTTCAAAACCCCACAAAATACAGAATAAGCTTGACATCACTGTTACATTCTGAATACTCTAACAAAGCCAAAATCATTATGTCTGAATTGTTCGCTATTAGAGAGCAATAAAGTACAATATTTTTTATGGCACATTCATGCAAGTTTTTCTAATCCTAATTTTGCAATGTCTCAAGGTATCAATAATATCAAACAGGGTTCATGAATCTAAAATTCTAATTATATTTTTTAACTTTTAACCAAAAAAATGTATTTTGCCCAGCATTTCATAAACATGCAAGTAATAAATGCTAACAGGAGGATGATGTTCACATGAAGTAAATACTATGTCTACATTTATTAAAAGCATAGAAATTTTGGGCCAGGGATTTAGCTCAGTGGCACCATACCTGGCTCACAACCACAAAGTCCTGAGTTCAATCCCCAGTACCAAAAAAAAAAATAGCATAGCGATTTTTATCTAAAATGTATAACTTGCCATAAGTTAATGGGGTCTACGCAACTTGCCAAACTATTAACAAAGAATAATAAAAGCACTGTCTATAGGAAAGTCTTTCCATTCTTTCTTTTCTGAATTCTACAGAAAGAACTGAAATCATAGCAAAATGCAGAGCAAGGTCCCAAGAAAGAAGCTCTCCTTTATTGTACCACGTAAGAAAGTTCTCAGAAAAACCCAAGAGATCAGACTGGAATAATAAGCAAAATCATGTATTCTCCTAGTACTCAATTTTCGTTGGTTCTCAAAACCTAGCTTGCTCGCTCTCTCTCTCTCTCTCTCTCTCTCTCTCTTTTGTTCTGCTACATCATCAGCTTTTTTTTTTTTAATTTTTTGTTGACACAGAGTCTTGCTAATTCACTAAGCTGCCCAGCCTGTGGTCAAACTTGTGTTCCCCTTCCTCAGCCTCTCAGAGTGCTGGGATTACAGGCCTGCACCACAACACCCTGCCACTCTAATCTGTTTGAAGTGATCCTGTACAAAATTCTGCCCAGGCTTTGCACAGCTCTCTCTCCGTGTCAAGATCTTTTCCCACACCCTGCTGCGCATCTCAGGCTCTGGCTCTAGCCCCTGAATCCTTCCCCAACCACATCAGAGCCAAGAAAAGACATCACTCAGGTCCTGTTTCGCCGTTTTTAAAGCCAAGCAATTCTTTCCCTTTCTCCTCACGCTTCAGTTCCAGAGCTCATTAGCCATATCCTCAATTCCCCACAACCCTCAAGTAAGATCCTGATGTAACTTACACTTCTAAGTCCATAGCAAATGTCACATGCAAAATTCAATCATCTTTTACCACTAACTACTGGGAAATTTTTCGAATACTTAAATTATTTGATGTAATTCTTTAAAACCCTAAACTGGGGCAAATGCCTGGTACCTACAAAAAGAGGTTAGAGCCATGGATTTAGCTCAGTGGCACTGCACCTGCCTCACAAGCACAAGGTCATGAGTTTAATCCTTAGTACCAAAAATTAAAAAAATAAATAAATAAGATTTAAAACAGAATGTAAATTGAACTTGTGAGCTAAAAAGAAAATAGTAGCTATGTACTAAGGTGTGGAGGCAGAGGGACAGTGTATCAACCACCAGTTCCTACCAAAGGAGTCGGGAATTGTAGTAACTTGCCTCCGTCAGACCTCCAAAGCACACCCACTTCCTCTGTACTCTCCATGCCTCACATGCGAGCTTCCTGCACAGCACTGTGCCCCTGGGCCACCATATTTAACGAGAGTATCTTATTAGCCTGTATATCTCAAGAATAAAGCACACATTCAATTACCGAAGGACAACACAAGCAAAGGTATGATTCAGACCTCTTTTCATGGAAAGCAGCTTAAGAAAATACTGAAAAGACCTTTGTGTGGACATTCTTCAAAATCAGAATTATAGCAAAGTCACTAAAGAAGAAAATTCTAGATCCTGGGTTCCTACCTTATCATAGGAAGCAGATGTGAGGTCATCGTAGTCAGAGAGCCACGGATGAGCCTCAGCATCTCGCTTTGCCATCTCCTCCAACTCAGCCTGCAACTTGTCCCAGAAATCAACATCAGACTGTAAGGAAGGGAAGGCAGGTAGAGAGAGAAGCGCCATCAGGACCACCCCGTGCTGCCCTCCAGCCTCAGGGATGCATGCCCTGGGCACTAGGTGCTCAATTTCAGGGTGTCAAGGAACCCAATGAAGAGCTTTTTCAAATGCAGATTCCTAGATCCTACCCTTGATTCTGGCAGTAGCCGGAGGAGTGATGCCCAAGAGTCTGCATTTTGAAAGCACCCACAGGACCCCTTCATAATTCTGATGGGGCGGATCGAGGATATGAAGAAACAGTCTTCACCACCTCCCATGTTCATGCACCACTCTCCCCAAGGGGGTGCTTGCTCACAGGGACCCCACGCCCACACTATCTGCTCTCACCTCGATAGCAGATTTGGCTCGCTCAAACTCCATGTCAAGGGCAGATCTGTTTACCGGCCTTGTGAACTGGTCAACCCAGGCATCTGAAGTACCCTGTGACAAAGATGGGAAGTCAGCTCCACCTCCACCAGCACAGACCAAAGACCCACTGACCACCACCAGCCTGGACCCTGAGAGTGTTCTCAGATTCTCTTTCCCACCCACTCAGGACCTGGATGCTATCGAGACAAGCTGATGATGAATCCCTTTCCCATCTGGAACCACAGAACAGTGAGGCCCAGGTCCAGGGCACCAGCTGGCTGAAACAGGCTGGGAAGTGGCAATGTCCTACCTGCTGCTGTATAAACTCTGCTGCCCACTGTTCTGCCTGAGCTCGGCCCGACCCTGCAACGGACTCCAGGGACACCTGGCCCTCGCCAATCTGCCGCACGAATTTCAGGAACTGGGGCACAGAGACACACAGAGGCACCTTGGGAGAGGACTTCCAGGTGTGCACTCAACCACGCCCAAAAGGACCCTGCACTCGCCTCTCCCTGGCCACCTCTACCTGAAAACATGATGTGCTAAAGGCCCTGAAAAAAATCAGACAGCAAAAAGACAATGCTTTCTGCCTCTAGAGATTCCAGAGGCACCAGAAGAGAAAGGGTTAGTTGGCAAGGAATAAGGGAAAGAATCCTGGAAGGAAAAACCGGAACCCTGTTTCTTTCTCTAGAAAGAAAGGAACAGCCCTACGATCTCGTCTCCTCTTTAAAAGTCGGGTAGGAGGAGCAAGACTCTTGCCTTCTAAGACCAGCTCTGCTGAGCACAGCAAGAGTGGGCGTCACTCACCTCAGAGTTAGCCAATTTGGGGTCATCAACCTTGGCCACAAAGTCGCTGGCCGTGTGCTGTAGATCCTCCTCAGGGTGATATTCATCATTCCTGGACAGGTAAGGAAACCTAATCACACAACTCAGTCCTCCTGCACCTTCCCCAAGCTACTCCCCCCAATCCTGGCCCATGGCAGCTATGGTTCCTATGGGAAGAAAGGCGAGGGAAACAGAAATCTCTTGTTGAGGACACACAAACTCCAATTTACATTCCAGAAAGACATTTTGGCAGGAGTGGGAAGTACTGTATGAGTTACACTTTTTTTTTAACCTCTCACTTTCCCAAACATAGCTATGCAGAGAGGTGGAACAGACAGCAGCAAGCTCAAAATTAAAAGGGGGAAAAAAAAATTAAAAGGGGAACAGGGAACATAGAGTTATGACATTCTAGTGGGGAAATTAGGATTACCTGTAACTGAAATATAAATTCATAGGGACTAACGATACAAGTGGAAATGTTAAGAAAGTGAAAAAGAAGGGATGTGAGTTGGAGGAGGCTGGGAATGCTGTGATATCCCACCCCTTTCACAGTGACCCCTGAGGATGCTGGACTCACCAGTGATCCGCGGTGGCTGCTCCCTCAGGCTCTCCCAGCCACAGCTTCTCCTCGGACTGCTCCAGATACTCCTCAGCCCAGCGGGCCGGCGACACAGACAAGGGGTCTGCAAGGAGCACAGCTGGAAATCAGCCCGAGATTGGGAAGGTAATACTCATCCTAACAGATCCTCTTAACCAAGACGAAGCCGACAACACAGTTACTCCCACAGAGACCCCTGGCCAAAAGAAAATTCTACTAAATCTTCAACATCCTCTCCAGTGGCCAACTCACTCCCAAGGGGCCTGGCATGACGATTATGTAACAGGAGATCCAATTAGGAGGCTCCAGAAAGATTAAGAACCAAATTCTCAAAGTACAAAGACCTCAAAAAGAGACAGTAGACACCAGGGCTCCCAGCTTCCTCATTAGTACCTGTAGCCTAGATTCTCTCTGCTCAGAGCTGTACCACCTCGTGCTGGAGCCTCCGTCCACTGGAATATGCCAACCGAGACCCTGAGAAGCCGAATGCTAAGCTAGAATGTGCCAAACAAGCACACAGCTCAACTGACTCCTGTGTATGATTGCACCTCTCTTGACACTACCACCCAGGCTGAGTCACGGTTCTGGACTCACTTTAGGAGGCCACGTTTTTAGTTCTAACTGCAAAAATTATCCTAGAAGGTGTAGTGGCAAAGTGCACTGCTATAACATCAGAATAAATATTATCAAGGCACAAAGTACCTGAGTGTGCTGAATTCTTTCTCAACCTCCAGGACTTTGTCCTACTGTCCCGGGGCAAGAAGGAAAAACAAAAAAAAACAACAACAAAAACCAGGGCGCCTACAGAGCAAGTGAACTCCCACAGCCTCACAAGTCAGCCACTGACAGTCACCCAGGCTCTGTTCCCACCCTGAAGATGTTTCACTGCTTTTAACTCTTGAAAAGGCAGACTTATTACCTCAGTAACAATGCACAACAAAACTTTCCCTTCCACTTTAACTGAGACTTTGGCTGAATAATATCAGCAAAGACCTCAAAATCCAAGAAAGCAATGTCAAAATCTGAAAAACAAAGGGTCAAGGGTCTCAGAATACATAAGTAATATGTATCCTGTAACTAAAAATACGGTTTATAGTTTATCTTTGGTCATGGATCCCATCTCCTAAATCCAAGGACTCTAAACAATTACACCCCGACTCTGCTCTCTTATTCCTATAGACCACACTTCTCTTTCTTCAACTAGACTGTTGGCTCAAGCGTGGAGACTGGAAAGGAGACACTTAGCCCCTGGACAGGCCTCATCACCTCCCAGGTCCCCAGTCCACTCTTGGAAAAGCAGTCCTGCTCCTTAGCCTCTGTTCCCTCCCTTCTCTCCAGGGCTTCACAAAGCCTGTTCTGGCCACACAGACTCCTCAAATCCGAACAGATGCTCCCCAAATTCCCAGGAACATTTCTGTGAAATGCTCCTCACAATGACAAGAAGCAACAGAAAAACTAGAAAGCACCTGGACTTCACCACAGACACCAAGCACGTTACAGGGGAGAAAATCCCACAAGGGAGGAAAGTCATCCTCAAATTGCTATAACTCGGCATTTGGCTGTATCTATTAGCCACAACACACACAATTTTCTGGTACTAGGAATCTGCTCCAACAAAAGTCAAATAAAAATACCAGAATTACAACTGGCCTTCCAAGTGTCTTTAAGAAATCCTCACAGAAAATCAGGTCCATCTGCAAGTGTCTGAGATCAAAGCAGCTAAGGCCGAGAAGAGAAGGACCTGTGCTGCGAAGAGTCAGATCCAATGACCTGGATCCAGCTTGTAATGTCTCCCGCACACAGGCTCTCATTACGGACTTACCCCACCTAGGTCTCAAAACCGGAAACACAGAGCTTCCTACTCTTATCAAGGAAAGTTTTTGCTTAATAGCACAGAGGGAAAAAAACGTAAGTTCTGGAGTCACCCACCCTCATTCAAATCCCAACTCCACCACTTACTGTACATCCACAAATTACTCAGAACTCTACATTTCTCTTCCCTATCTATAAAATAGAAATAATAATAGACATCTCACGGGGGTTTCTATGAAGACCAAAACACAGAGTAACAAATGTTAGCAACTATCATTACTATCTACTCATGGCAAGCCCACAATAAAATAGAAAACATCACAATGAGATTATTATTCCTTTTATTCCATAGCCTCTCCCACCACCCAGGAAAGGTTTGTTCTGCTACTGCTGTCCACTGCATTTCCTATGCAAGTGCAGGCTTCCATCTCACCAGCCTATGAGCCTATGAGCCTCAAGAACCAAGCCACCTGAGGCTGCCTAAAGTCAAGAACACTAAAAGATGTGTTTTATCTTCCGATGTGATCAAACACAAGATACAGATTTGGTCAGAAGATTTAGGATGGGAGGAATTCTATCGGGAAATACAGTAGATGGAAACCTGAGTTTCACATGGCGATGGAAGAGTTCTGTATCTTGGTTTTAATGGTGTTTAGGCAAATCTAAAAATATGATAAAGCTACATGAAACTATTCATACATATCCGCGTACAGATACAGATACACACACACACACACACACACACACGGGCATATAAAAATGGTGAGCTTTAATAAGATCTGTGGGCTGTAACAACAAGTCACTGATTTTGATATTGAACATAACCAAGAAATATGCAAAATGTCACCATCAGGTGAAACTGGGTGAAGGGTAACAGAACTTTCCTATATACTATTTTTGTTTTGTTTGCAATATCCTGTGAAACTATAGTTATTCCCATATAAAAAACTAAAGAAAACTGAGCTTCCAGGTTCCTCTTAAACTTGATTTTAGAATCTTAGTAGTAGGGTTTTCACATGAGAATTAATCTTGGTATGGTGGTACACACCTGTAATGCCAGCATTCAGTGGGCTGAAGCAGGAGGACTGTGAGCTAAGAGTTCAGCCTACTTTACATTGCAAATTCAAGGCCAGCCTGGACTGCATAGTGCGACCCTGTCTCAAATAAAATAAAATAATAAGATTTTTTTAAAGTATAGCCTCTTGACTCAAAATCTATTTATCCACAGTTCAGTTGTTAACTATATCACTGATACATTGACCACAAGTGCTATGAGAAAGATAAAAAGAAGTGAAGTATGAGAAAATCAACTTCCTATAGGTCTTTCTCCCAGATTTTCATTCATTCATTCATTTCCAAAGTCCCACTACGTGCAAAGCAACATACTGCTGCAACAGGACACACTTACGAGGGCAGATCTCACACAGCTCAGCCTGCCCTCCCGGTGCTCACGTCCCTGCCCTGGGAGCAGGCCTAGCTCCAGAAGGTACAGAACAGAAGAGCTCTCCAAGGAGAACTCAACAGGTAAGACAGGTCCAGGACGTCTTCGAAAGTTGTTTAAAAGTTAAGGAAGTTTCCAAGGTTGCAAGCAATAGAACAAAAATCTCATTCATCTTTAAGGCTCATCGTAGCAGCGACCTGTTCTTTTCTGAGTTACTGAAAATGACTCGCGACTACACCTTACAACAGAACTCTGTACAGTAAGGGAGCAGCACTTACGTTTGAGGATTGTGTGAAAACTGAAAGTTTGTCTGGCAGAGAATCTTTGCTACAGCTCAGATTTTCACCTGAAGCAATTCCATAGGGAAGATTCTCCGGTTTAGCAGGATGGTTATCAAAAGTATCAACCCCAGAACCAAAAACACATGTATTTTAATATCATCTGTTATCAAATACTTTGGGAAAATCTTTCCAAATCTCAGTTTCCTCATCCACAAGATGTTAGCATTTTATATTACAGGAACTGGGCATGTGGCTCAGTGGTGGAACATGTACTAAGCATATGCCATCCCCCAGATTAAAGTACAATAATAAGCTACATCCACCTGCTAAGTGTCGTGTGACAATCAAACTATCAAACACAAGAGCACCTGTTATTCTACCTTAACTCCAGCTATGGCCAGGAAAGTGTCTTGATTTTTTAAAAGACCAGCAGATTTTATTAAATGAGATTTTGGCGGTTCTTCTCTTGTGTGTGGAGGAAGACCAACCTTTAGCAGAATAAAAAGAACAATGATATGACTTCCTTGAGAGTCTAGAACAGTAGTGGTGAACCTACAGCACGTGTGTTACTTGTTTTTCTTTCAAGACAAAAGATGTTAACGCATGAGTTGCTTTTTCTAAATTAAAACCGCAGTACTCAGGTTTAATTGCAGTGTTGGCACTGTGTGATAAATAAGCAGGTTTGGGAATATAGTTTGGGGACTAGGTCTCTAAAAGTTCTGCCATCACTGGTATAGATTCTTTGTAACTTTCTCCATTTGCTCCTTATTACTGTATTCATGATTTCTCAAAGTGCAGAAGGGTGGACAATGCTTCTCTTTGTCAGCAATCAGAAAGAAGAGGCTGAATATAACGACTTCCCCCATCATCCTGCTCCTCGTCAGGCAGGCTTCGGGGAAGAAGAATCAACCCCAAGGAGTGCAGTGAGCAATGAACATTCTCAAAGACAGAAAATCGGGCTGAGTCCCCAAAGCCTGTACCAAGGAAGAAGAGCACAAGAAGGCCTAGGAGAACAGCCTGACAGCTGAATACACAAGGTCTGGAATCAACGAGCCCAGCGTCAAATCCCAGTCACCACTTACAGACCAGAGTCACCTGGAGCTAACTGTTTTGCCTCTAAACCTCAGCATTCTTATCTATAAACTCAGATGAAAAACAGTAACTATCTCTAGGGTTCTCGTAGGGATTAAATAGATAATGCATTTCAAGGCACTTAGCACAAAGACTGAAAGATAGTGCAGTATGTAAGTGTTAGCTATCAGCCATTTTTGTCATCATAATAAGGCCTTTGCCCTCCAAAACCACACAGTAATCCCTTGGTATTCCTCAGGGAATGGTCCCCAAACCCCCTACCCCAGACACCAAAATCTACAGATCCTCAAGTCTCTCTCTCCCTTGTAACAGGAGAGTATCTGCATATAGCCACATATCCTCCTAAATACTTTAAATCATCTCTAGATCACTTATAACATCTAATACAATGTAAATGCTAAATAAATAGCTGTTACATTGCTCAGGGAACAAGAAAAAAGGTCTATACATGTTTAGCACAAACTCAAATTTTTCCCAAATATTTTCAATCCACAGTTGGTTGAGTCCACAGATGAGGAATGCAGACACAGAGGGCTTTGAACTCCACAACCACACCTGTCAAGGCCCCAATCCTGCTGAGGGTGACCCATGACCAGAATCCCAGGCCCCCTGTGAACAGTTCCCTTCCTGGGTAACTCTGCCACTCATTCAATCTCTGGCTTCTGTCTACTAAACTAAAGTAATGAAGCTCCTGACAGTAAAGAGACAGACCCAGCTCCTCATTCTCTATCCAAAACCTCTTATCAATTCAAAACGAGTCCTCTGTTTAATGTACATTACTATTCAATTCCCCATTATCAGGCCGGGAATTTAGCTCAGTGGTTCCGGCACCTGCCTTGCAAGCCCAAGGTCCCAAGTTCAATCCCCGGACCAAAAAAAAAAAAAAAAAAATTCCCCATTATCAAAGTCAAGTCCAGCGTCCTTCAAAAATGCCAAGGCTCACCTGTAACTTCAGCGATGAATTCCTGGGACCAGTCAGTCTCATTATAATCCTGAGTCACATCCACAGCATCTCCAGCTGCAAGAAACTCCTGGGCCCAGTTCTCAGACAAGGCCAAGTCTGCCACACCAGGGGCTTAAAAGAGACAGAGAAGACTAAGAAAAAACAAAATATATACAGAACATCCCATCGTGCCTAAGTGCACAGGAAAACACTGTCCCTGTCTCCTCCATATCTCAGTTCCAGATGCTGACAGCCCCCAAATATGGGACCCCTCGGAGCAAGCCCTGCTTACTCAGAAAACAGTGACCTCGCTTCTCCACAGACTCTGGACCCACCTCTCTGGGGAGCCTGGCGGAAGCTGGACTGTTCAATCTCCTGCATCTCGGCCAGGAGATCATCCATCTTAAAGGTCTGAGGGGCACGGGACACAAGTGGTGCATTCGGATCCTGCAGGAATTCAGCCACCAACTGTCAGAAGAGATGGTAGGGTTGGGGATATAGCTCAGCAGCACCGTGCCTGCCTTGCAAATGCAAGGTCCTGAGTTCAATCCCCGGTACCAAAAAAAAAAAAAAGAGATGGTGAAAGAAACCCTCAAGGTCAGGAGCCCCCCAAAAGTAACAGGGCCCACTAGGCGGGAATACGGCTGTCAGATACAAGGAAAGGGAAATAGAAACTGGAGAAAGACAAAGAAATACAGATTTTTCTTTCTGCAGATTTATAAATACCAAGAGTTTTTTTTAAATACCAGCAGGAAAAACTCATTTGGTCAGGAGGGTCCAAAGACTGAAATACTAGTTAACTAAGTTTAATGGGTAAAAAAAACCAAAATCACAATAAGCAAGAGAAAAATGGGACAGAAAGAGAGTGCTATATGTACCTCATCTTCAGAGGCTGCTCCCAAAGGCTTGGAGACCTTAAAAAAAAGAAGACAAAAAAAAAAAGAAGACAATACGGAGTGATGAGACCACAGACAAACAAATCACACATGGGAGTCAAATTCCAGCTGTACCATTTACCTGACCTTTGGCAAGTCACCACCCTTCCCTAAGCCTCAATGTTTTCATCTGTAAAGTAAGGCCCTTCATCGATGTAAAGATAGATGCACAGTGCTCAGCAGTGTTACTAGGAGGCAACCACTACTGCCAGCAACACAACAGACAGCAGTGACCGCACGTGTGCAAGGCCCCGTCCCAGCCACCTCGCGCGCACTCACGGTCTCAGAGGCAGGGGCTCCCGGGGGCCAGGGCCCAGGCCGCAGTCCCTCCTGCCGAAGGGCCTTGTCCTGGGTGAAGTGGCCGGCCAGCTTCATGAGGGGGTTGGCACCCCCACATTCGCCCTCCACCAGCTCCCGCATTGCCATGGCGACCACCTGCTCTCCGACGAGCACAGGATTGGCACTGACGTCCCGAAGCCAGACCTTCCGCAGCCAACAACTCGGCCGCTACCTGGGGAGGCGCGCAGACGACGGTCCCACGAGGGCCCGCCCGCCGGCCAAGGCCCTCCGCCCGCCGCCTCGCGGGGCCGCCCCACCGAGGGCCTGCACCCCAGGGGAAGCCGAGGGCCGCCGTGCCCACCGGCGGGCACCCGGCGGGGCAAGGGCAGCGCGAGCGCCGCGACCGAGCCGGGCCGCCGGGCCTCCGCGCCTCCACCGCCCCGGCCCCTCCCCCGCTAGGCCCGTCCGGCCCGGCTCCCGACCGCCCCATCGCCGAGGCCCGCGCCGCCCGAGAGCCCGCCGCAAGGTCAGAGGAGGCCGAGCGCCCCGAGCCCCTGTCCTGCGCTCACCGTCGCGCGCCTCCGCTTGACCCACCTGGGTACCCAGCGCCGGGGGCGGGGCAGGGGGCGGGGCAGGGCCTGAGGGGGCGGTGACCGGCGCGCGCAGGCCCAGGCCGCGGAAGCTCCGTGGGGGGCGGGGCCTCCGGCGGCTTCGGCGACTACGCGACGGGAGGAGCCGCGAGGTTTAAAGGGGCAGAGCTCCTTAAAGGGGGCGTCTCTGAGGGTTGACGGCGCTCTGAAGGGACTTCGGACTCTGGAGAATAAAGCAAAGACGGGCTTCTGGGATTTGGGGGGAAGCCAACGATGCGGAATTCTGAGCTAGAACATTCTAGCTCATCTCTGGGGCGCACTGCGACCGAAGAGTGTTCCCTGCCCTTTGTGGGCCTCAGTTTCCCTACTAAATCCCGCTCTGATTGACCTTCCCAAGCTCAGATAAGAGAAAGGTCCTAACGCAAGGTTTTCTGGGGCTCAACTCTGGCCTTCTCCAGCTTTCCAGGCCTGCCCCTTCCAGCGTGCCCCTGTAGGGCGGTGTCCCGGTTCCATGGAGACCGATCTGCTCCCGGCTCCTCTGCCGCTCTGCGCTGGGGGAAGTAGCGCTGGATGATGACCAGTTCCGGAGACGAAAACCGGGTCCGACGCAGCCCGAGACGCAGATGGTAATGTAGGACCGTGGGCCTTACCAAACGCTCCGAGGAGCTGACTACAGCGAAGATCACCCAGGAGGGAACACACCGGACAAGTTGTAAAACAGACCTTTATTAGTCTGGCCAGACGGCACTCTCCAAGCTCCAAGCTTAGAGAGGCGCCCGGCTCAGAGCCTGAGGTCCTTTTATAGGAGATGTTAGAGGGAAGTTGGCAAGCAGAAACACAGAAGTGGAGGAGAGGGATAAAACAGACCTTTTACAGATTGTTTTTAAGATAGCATATTCAGATATGGAGTTGGGCAAGCATGACGGAACACTACGCACACAACAGACCTTCCTGGCACAATAACAAGCACATCCCTGGAACTCTATGTCTACCTGGTGATCCGTAACAGAAGCAGACAAGTTGGGGCCCTATTACAAAATGGAGTAACTGTTGTTCAGTCTCACATTCCCCACTGATTTTTCCTGTGGCTGTGTAATCTTATACAGCATTATCTTGGTATTCTTGTCTCCATCTTCGCTCTTCCTTGTCTAGCTCACTTAAAGGATGATATTTGGCCTGTTGATTCAGAATCATTAGGCGAACGGATCCTATCCGGGTCCTTACCTAGGCCATAAGCTTATTAATAATGCATGGGCCAAAAGTCAAAGCTAGTAACAAGATTAACGGGGGTCCAGCAAGGGCAGAAACAAGGGTAGTCATCCAGGAAGACCAGTTAAACATTGACTGGAACCATCCCTCCTGTTTTATCAATCTATTATAATTTTCTTGTATATGTTTATTTACAGTGGCCAGGGTTTCTCTTATTATTCCAGATTTATTAGCATAATAGCAACATTGCTCTCCTAGGGCTGCACATAGCCCTCCCTCTTTCATAAACCCGAGGTCAAGTCCTCGGCAGTTTTGAAGGACCATCTCAGCCAGAGGATCAACCTGTTTTTCCAAATGAGACACTGACTCGGTAAGTAGACCTAAGTCTATTTTTACCTGTTGGGCAAGGGTCTTGAAATTAGAGTCTTGCAGTCCTATTGAGGTCACGCCCAGAGCCACTGATCCCTAAATGCCTGCTGCAGTTAACACAGGGATCAGTGCTGGGTGGCGCTTCTCTCGGGTGTGTGCTCTCTTAGCTAGGTATTCCCAGCCCTGGTCTTCTCCAAATATAGTGACTTGGGGTAAAATATGGACCATTATACATACCTCAAGTTCCTGATTGAGGACTGTCATGGATAAACAGGGAGTTATACCATTTGTACACGCCCACCATGCATTGTTTCCAGCTTTTAAATATTTTTCATTACTGATGGTGGGTGTCTGATAAGAACATATACTGTCCAGATAAGAAGATGTAACACTTGGATTTTTAACACATAACCCTTTTCCTTTTATATCCCCAATTGACAACCTCACTTGTTTCCAATCACACTCATCCTGGTCCGCTTCCAAGAAGGTGCCGTTTACTGCCAACCCTACATAATACGGGGGATGTGGACTAAAACACAGCCAACACCCTTGAGTAAGATTGGAGCTAGACTCATTTAACAGGGTGTACATGGCATCCAGGGATTTTAGGTATGGTTGGATCGGAGATTCGGGAGCAGCTAATGACACATTATAGGTTCCTTTTGCCTTTTTTTTTCTTGGGGGCCAGAGACCCTATAGATGTTGCGTACCGGTTTAGGCAGTACTATTACTGGGCTACACTGGATGAGGAGGTCAGTCATAGGGTCCTTTCCTCCCACATAGAGTGCCACCATCCAGGATTTGCCTTTTTCCCAATCTTTATATGGATTCTGCCGTTGTTTTAAGGTTAGCTTGATGGGATTATATTTTCCTTTGGAACATGAACCACTTGGTGTTTGTTGTTCCAAGGCCAGATACGCATCATCATTTTTCCACGGGGCAATAGATTCGCAACCCCAATGATGACAGTGGTTTCCTGGTCCCCCATCGCACCTTTTATTTTTTCCTATGGGGCAGGCATAAATATCTATGTCTTGGAGGTTTTTTTCCAACTTATAATTTGTTCCACACCTCCTTCCGTGGCCCTCTTTACCCATCTTTCCGGATGAAACTTTACCCTTTGAACCAGCCCCCCCACCACTAGTGATTGGAAGCCCCAGAGCACACAGGTCTATAATAAAATGGGGCTGTCTATCAGTAGTAATGGTGGCAATGTAAGCTCCCATTAAGGCATTTTTTAGGGACGAAGTCCAGTTCTGGGGAGTGTGGCTGGACAGCACCAGCTGGCATCCAGATCCCCCTTCCATCAGGGCTGGTAAGAACAGTAGCCCCAAGAACCCCCATATTGTCCAAACTAGTCTTTGATCAGTCTTATCTTGAGGGGGTCCTTCGTGTTCCGGTCAGTCTGCCATGTTGACGTCGCTTCCTCTGGGGGTGCCGCCTTTAAATGGCTGCGGTGGATCCAGGCAGAGTGTCCAGCTACCTTCACTTCACCAGGACGACGGGAAATGGTCCCTTCCAGCGGGGTTCAAGGGTCTTGGAGTCAAACCTTCAAATGAAAAACAAATTCCCTGGCTTATAGGATAAGGGTTGCAAAGGTTTTTCACTGGGACCAGGTATAGTTTTTCTCAGCTTATCATGTAGCTCTGATTGAAGCTGATGGACTGCTTTTAGGGACTTAAGTAGTTGGAGGTGGGAAAGTTTTTCCTTTAACTCCAAGTCAACCAGAGGGACAATCAGGGAAGATCGCCCATAAATGATCTGGTAGGGTGACAGATTTAGGGCCGGCTTAGGGGTACACCGGGTATGAAGGAGGGCAAAGGGGAGAAGCTCTACCCAACCTTGTTCAGTCTCCAGACATAATTTAGTTAGTACCTCTTTTAAGGTTCGATTTGCTCCTTCTACTTGTCCTGAACCCTGAGGCCTATAGGGACAATGCAAATTCCATTTTATCCCTAAAGCTTTACTGATGAATCAAGATATTTTAGCCTTAAAGGCTGGGCCATTGTCGGACCCCAGGGCTAAGGGCAAGCCAAAATGAGGAATTATTTCTGTCAAGAGCCTTTTGATGGTTACCTCAGCTGTCTCTCTCTTAGTAGGAAAGGCTTCTATCCATCCTGAAAAAGTATCTATAAAGACTGATAAGTACTTGTGCCCATACATGCCAGGTTTCATTTTGGTAAAATCCAATTCCCAGTGTTCTCCTGCAGTTAATCCTCTATGTCAGACCCCAGGGGGTCTGGTCACCTGGTTTGCGTTTACCTTGATACAGGTGGGGCATCGTCTCACTAGGTCTTCGGCCTTTTGTGCCATTCTCTTGCTGACGAAATGGGGTCGCAGAGCGGCCATCATTCTTTTCTCGCCAAGGTGGGTGAACCCATGCAGTTCTTGTAGCAGTGTGTCTGCTACAGCGGCTGGGAGCACCACTTTTCCATCCTCAGTCATCCACCATCCATGTTTACCTTGGGTCCACCACTTTTTGGTCATTTCCACTGTTTCTTCATCTGTGTACTCTGGTTTCTCTGGCAGCACTGATGTGGGGAGCAGAACCATCTTTCCCCACTGATTTTTGGGCAGCCTGGTTTGCTGCCAGATCAGCTGCATTATTACCAGTCACCTTGGGGCTAGCCCCCTTTTGATGCCCATGGACATGGATGATAGCAACCTCTTGGGGCAGCCAAATGGCTTGTAACAATGTCAGTATCTCAGTTTTATTTTTAATTGTCTTTCCTTCAGAGGTCAGTAGCCCTCGGTTTTGATAAATCTCCCCGTGCACATGGGCAGTGGCAAAAACATAACGGCTGTCAGTGAAAATATTTATCCTTTTACCTTTACCTAGTTCTAGAGCCTTGATCAGAGCAATCAACTCAGCCTTTTGTGCTGATGTCCTTTGGGGCAGCCCTTGCTCCCATTCCACCTGTTGGTCCTGGTTGACCACCACCGCCCCAGCATATCCCACGCCATCACACACGAAGCTGCACCCGTCAGTATAGAATGTGACCTCCACCTGAGGGAGGGCCTGGTCCATTAAATCCGGATGCCCTCCTCATAAATTTTCAAGAGTCTCAAGGCAATCATGGATGGGCATCTGTTCATCGGACTCTGGAAGTAAAGTAGCCGGGTTGAGGCTAGCGGTGGTGGCAAACTTGATGCCCAGCTGCTCCAATCAGCTTCTCAGGTTAGAGCAGCTTCTGCTGCTATAATCCTCAGACAGGTGGGCCACCCTCGGGCCACTGGGTCTAGCTTTTTTGAGAGGTATGCCACCGGCCGCTTCCATGGTCCCAAAGGCCGAGTTATCACTCCCTTAGCTACCCTGTTCTTCTCTGCTATATACAGAGTGAAGGGCTTGGTTATATCTGGCAATGCCAGGGTTGGTGCAGATCCAAGCATAGTTTTAAGCAGTTGGAAAGCCTGCTGGCAAGCCTCAGTCCATTCGAGGGGCGTATCTCCCCCCACGGTGGCTTCGTGCAGGGGTTTGGCAATTTCAGCAAAACCAGCGATCCAAATTCTGCAATACCCGATCACCCATAGGAATTCACGCACCTGTTTCTTTGAGCTTGGTTCTGGAATCTGAAGAATTGCTGATACCTGTGATTCTGCCAGCCTCCTCTTCCCTTCCTCAAGAATATAGCCCAAGTAGGTTACCTTGGTCTGGCAAAGCTGAGCTTTTTTCCAGGACACCCAATATCCCAGGTCTTGGAGAATTTCCAGGAGGCCCTTGGTGGCTGCAAGACGTTCTTCATTGGTTGAAGTTGTCACTAGGAGGTCATCTACATATTGAAGAATAGCTGCATGGGGAAAAGCTCTCCTTACCTCTCGTAAATCTTTGCTGAGAGCTTCCCCAAACAGAGTGGGAGAGTTCTTGAATCTCTGTGGCAGCTGGGTCCATGTCTGCTGTCCAGTAGTCCCAGTGTCTGGGTCTGTCCATTTGAAGGCAAAGAGGGGTTGACTCACGGGTGCCAGAGGTATGCTGAAAAATGCATCTTTGAGGTCTAGTACTGAATACCACACATGGGCAGGAGGGATGAGACTCAGCAGAGTATAGGGGTTTGGTACTGTTGGGTGGATGGTCTCCACCCAGCTGTTCACCTCCCACAAATCCTGTACTGGTCTGAAGTCTGAAGTGCCAGGCTTCCTTACAGGAAGCAGGGGTGTATTCCAGGCTGACCGGCAAGGGACCAAGATGCCAGCCTCTCGGAGTTGGTGGATGTGCTTAGAGATTCCCACCTTGGCCTCCAGCCGGAGGGGGTATTGTCACACACAGACGGGGGCACCAGAGGCCAGCAACTGGACCACCACCGGGGCATGGTGGTTGGCCAGCCCAAGTGGATTGGTTTCAGCCCATACCCTGGGAAACTTTTTCTGAAGGTAGTCCCATTTTTGTTCGGGGGGCTCTGTGCCCTCCTTTAGCAATCTAAATTCATCTTCTAGGGGAACTGTCACCATAATGGCAGAGGGTGGTTTAAGCTCAAAGGTCCCTCTTTTCAGGCTCAAAGGAAATAATAGCCCCCAACTTTCATAGCAAGTCTCTTCCCAGCAACAGGTACGGGCACTCAGGGATAACTAAGAAGGAATGGGAGATGGTGCCTTTTCCTAGATTCACAGTCCATCTAGTGGTCCAAGGGTAGGAGGCCACTTTCCCAGTGGCTCCAGTAATGGAGGTTTTTGAGGAAGTGAGGGGTCCAAAGGAGGGTCTTCAAGACAGAGTGGGCCGCACCAGTGTCCACAAGGAACTGAACATCTGTTCCCCCTATCTCCAAAGTCACCATAGGCTTACTAGGGTTGAGCGGCCATGAGCCTTGGCCCTGTCAATCTTCTTCATCTACTAAGAGGATTCCACCTTTTTCCTTTTGGGCCTCCTTTTTTTTCTTTTTAGCTTTTCACAGTCCTTCTTAAAATGGCCCTTTTCCTTACAATAGGCACATTGATCTTTCCCTAATAGGGGTCAAATCCTTCCCTTATTTTTGAGTCTTTTTTTCTGGACAAATCCTCCATCAGCCAAGGCGGCTATGATCGCTTTTCCCAGCCTCTTGTCCGTCCTCTTTGCCGGAGGATCTCTATTGTTAAACCCCTTCATGGCTACACTCATCAACTTTTCTCTATTCTCTCCCTCAAATCCTTCTAGTCTTTGCAACTTCTTTCTAATGTCTGGGGCCGACTGAGTAACAAATGCCAAATTTATTGCCTGACAATTTGCAGGGGTGTCTGGATCGATTGGAGTATACGTACGGTATGCTTCCAACAGACGCTCCAAAAAGGCAGAAGGGGATTCCTCTGGTCCTTGAAGGACCTCGCTTACCTTGCTCAAATTGGTAGGCTTCCAAGCGGCCCCCCTCAGGCCAGCCAGGAGATGCTGACGATAGTTCTGGAGAGCTTCTCTTCTGCCCAAGGTATTAGTTTGCCAGCGGGGTCGGGTGGACGGGAGTTGTGCTTCAATACAGGCCCACTGTTGCTCATCTAGGGGGCCCTCTGCTCCGCCTAGTACCGACCTTACAGCTTGGCCCCGGATCCTTTCCCTCTCCTCTGAGGTAAAAAGGGCCTGGAGGAGTTGTTGGCAATCATCCCAAGTAGGATCATGGGTATGGAAAATAGACTCTAGAAGAGATATTAGGGCTTGGGGCTTCTCTGAGAAAGGAGGATTTTGATATTTCCAATTATATAAGTCACTGGTAGTGAAAGGAATATAAACATAGTGACCTTGTTCTGTCTCCCGAAGGGGAAGAGAGGGGCTGAACTAGTTTCCCCAGTGGGGACCTTGCAAGGTCCATACGGAGCCCCAGCTCATGTGTGGGGGGGGGGAGTCACAGAGTCCGGGGACTGGGGCCCCTCAGGGAGAGGAGGATAGAGAGGAGTAGGAGCCGAAGGTTGAACAGACGGAGAAAGGGAAGGATTGCAGGGTCTAGAGTGGGAGCCATCTGAGGGGGTGGAGGATTCCATATAGGGCAGAGGCCCTCCTAAGGGATCCAGGGGGTCAGGTTCCTTCGAGAGAACTGGCTTAGGAGCCCGGGGCTTAAGTTCCCAGGGCCCTTTCGGGCAGCGACTAAAATGCGAGTGTCTGTTTGGAGGGAACAGCGCTGCAGCCAAGCCAGAGGTTTCTCACAAGCCTGAACCCAGATGTCTATGTAGGGAAATTGGTCTGGGTGGCCAGGGTGACCGGTGACTTTGCCCCAAACTGCCCAGCATACACGGGTCAAAATGCCCTTCAGCTGGCCATCCCACCCTGAAGGCTGGCCATTCCAGTTGGCACAGGGAGTGGAGTTTTCCATGAGAAAATTTCACCCCATATTCATCTTCTTGTTCTGGAGAAAAAGCCAATTTAAAATTAGTGAGAAAGCAGTCAAGCCGAGTGGACCCGGTAGAACAGGTTCCTCCCATTACTCTGCTCCTGATAAGGATTGGGAAAAAAATGTAAAATCAGACACACAACAGACACAACACTAACGTACAAAAGACAAGACAAACGGGCACCCCGACAAAATGAAACTAAATCTTCCCTTGTTCCTCGTCAGGAACCTCGGGGTCAGGGGAGGCTTCCTGGCCGGTCAGCCACCTCACTCCTGACTTAACAAACGGTTGCAACCAGCCAAAAGCTTACCTCCGGAGGTTTTCTGAGGTCTGTGCCTGAGAGTCTCCTGCTGGATCCCGCCACGGAGTCTCAGCCGAACCAGGGGTTCCTACCTGGGGATCTCGCTGGGGCCTCCAGAATGTAAGACCATGGGCCTTACCAAACACTCCGAGGAGCTGACTACAGCGAAGATCACCCAGGAGGGAACACACCGGACAAGTTGTAAAACAGACCTTTATTAGTCTGGCCAGACAGCACTCTCCAAGCTCCAAGCTTAGAGAGGTGCCCGGCTCAGAGCCTGAGGTCCTTTTATAGGAGATGTTAGAGGGAAGTTGGCAAGCAGAAACACAGAAGTGGAGGAGAGGGATAAAACAGACCTTTTACAGATTGTTTTTAAGATAGCATATTCAGATATGGAGTTGGGCAAGCATGACGGAACACTACGCACACAACAGACCTTCCTGGCACAATAACAAGCACATCCCTGGAACTCTATGTCTACCTGGTGATCCGTAACAGAAGCAGACAAGTTGGGGCCCTATTACAAAATGGAGTAACTGTTGTTCAGTCTCACAGTAACGTGCGGGGAAGGTGCACGGAGAGCCACATCGGCCCCTCCTTCCTGCTTCCCCACTGGGTCAAGGTCACAGTGACCTTATTCACACTGCCTGGCACAGAGGCGAGGGACAGAGTATTTTAATCAAAGAGTAGGAGCCCAAGCCTCAGGCTCCACCATCTGCTAGAGAACTTCCTCGGGGGGTCAAACCTCAAGGTCACTGGGAAATAAGCCCTGGCCCCTCAGTATCTAACTGGGGTCCAAAACCAAAGGAGCTCTGGTGCAGGTGAACTAGGATGGGCAGTGCCAGACAGGTAGAGAAGTTAAGGTGTCGCAGCGCAGGGTGCAGGAGAGGAGGCTGTGGACAGCAGGGGCCATGCTGGGGCAAGCTTGTTTCCCGGTCATCTTGCGAATTTCCTATGGACCCTCGGGGATCCTACAGGGGTGTGGCTGAATACATTCATCCCTGAGGATGGCAAAGAAAAACAGGTTGTGGAACATTGGTGCTTTTCCTTACCTTTTCACCATCTCTCAGAAGCCCTGATCTCTCTCCCCTCTTTCTCCTGGAGATCACGAATTTCAGCCTTTGCATGTCCCCTGTTCCCATTGTAAGGAGAATGCCTAGAACCTAGTAAACTAAACCATACTGCGGAAGGAGGGATGCTCTCTGGAATTTGCATACTTTAAGAAAGAAGATCCCTGGAGAAAGCAATGTTTAACTGAAACCATGTGATATGATAAAATGTTAAGGCAAGAAGAGAACATTTCCAAGTATTACTCCACAGCAACTGATTACCACTGATTCCATGCCCAGCTGTTGGGAGAATGGTAATAATAACCGGTGTTTATGAAATGCTTATTAAAATGCAGGTGTTGCACTAAACACTTTGTGTGTGTTAGTACTTTTAATCTTCACAGCACCCCTATGAAATAGATATTAATAATTCATTACAGATAATAAGACATGCCCAAAATCACACATCTCAGCAAGTCAAAATTCAATCCAGGTAGAACTCCAGATGCCAGCCCCTTATACAACACTGCCTCTCAGTCTTGGAGAAGTCTGGCTTATAAACCCGAGAAAGCCACCCCCTACCCTACTCCCCACTACTGGGGATTGAACCCAGGGCCTTCATACTGAGCTACATCCTCAGGCCCTTTTTTTATTTTTATTTTGAGACGAGGGTCTCACTAAACTGTTAAGTTGTCCAGGTTAGGCTCAAACTTTCGATCCTCTGCCTCAGCCCCCAAGCTCTGGGATTTACAGGCATGTTCTTCACTAGGCCTAACTGACCCTAGAGAGCTTTGATCTAGGCCAAAGAATTCTGCAGAGAACCTACTCCATCATTCCATAGGTGCTGACTAACAGAGTTATGTGGGTAATATTTAGCTTACTAAAATGCTAGATTGGAAATCCTAGATTTTGTTTGAATCCAGGTTCTTATTCTAGCCATAAAAGTAATTTTATAAAAATAAAAATTTTGTTTCAATATTTGATTAATTCAATTTTAACAACTTTTTTCCCTTTTTTTTTTCTTCTTTTCTTTTCTTGAGCTGGGGTCTCACTAAACTATGTTGACTTTGCTGACCTCAAACTCAAATCCTCCAGCCTCACCTCCCAAGTAGCTGGGATTACAGGGGTGTACCACCGCACTTGGCGTAATTCAAGTTTAAGAGGTTAAATTCCTCCAAGTGTATTATGCTTACTATGCACAAAGTATTTTAGGCACTTTTCAAATGTTGATTTATGTAATTCTTAAAATAACTCTTAATAATAAAAATTATTATTCCCCTTATACAGATGAGGAAATTGAGACACAAGTGAAGGAACTTGCTCAGGGTTTGACTAATGAATACAGAGCTTTGACTCGAATCTTAGTGAGCATCATAAAACTTTGTCCATTAAGGTCAGCAGTACATACACGGCCCTGCAGTCTGTACAGACGGCTCAGCTACTCTATTGTGCTGTTGTATCGTGACAGCAGCCATGGAATGAACATGGCTGTGTTCCAGTACAACTTTTTTTGTTATTTTTGTGTTTGCTTTTAAAGGAGGAAACATTTATTTGGCTTATATGTTTTTAGTTATTTGGTTTTGGTTTTGAGACAGGGTGACTGACCTTGCACTCTGTAGGCAAGGCTGGCCTCAAACTAAATTAATAATTCTTGCTGTTAAACTTGTTCCTCCTCACTTTCCAAATTCACCCAATGGCATTACTGATCACCTTACCATACTTCAGTCTCACTCATCTCTAATGTCTCTGTATCTCCAATCCCATACACTCAGAGGTCAGGATGTCCTACTGGGTTCTTGTTTGAAATCACTGTCACTTCTCCTTTCACATGGCTGCCTCCCTAATCAAGACCCTTATGCAGCTCATATCTGAACTAATCTTTGAGTAGCTATCTTCCTCTGGCCTACTTTCCTCAGCCTCCCAAGTGTTGAGATTACAGGTGTGCACCACCATGCCCAACTCAACAAATTTCTAAAAGTCCTAAGCTCTAAAATCTATGATGTTAGGTGATGGCTGTCATGTCATGAGTAGCATCACATGCCCTGTATAAAAGCCAGTGTCACTGTCCATTTTATCTCAAAAATCCAAGGATATTTTAAGCAATTAGAAAACAATCCCATGTAAAAATGGGCAAAACACCTGAATAAGCCAAAGAAGATACACAAATGGCACATCTCACCAAAGAAATAGGTGGCAAATAGATAAATGAAAATATGCTCAACATCATGTGTCAATAAGGAATTGCAAATTACAACAACAGGGCTGGGGATTTAGCTCAGTGGCTCCACACCTACCACGCAAGCTCAAGGTCCTGAGTTCGATCCCCGGTACCTAGATAAATAAAATTAGGACAACAGTGAAATACCACTCCATACCTATTAGAATGTTCAATAAAACTTTGACAACACCAAATACTGGCAAGGATGTGGATCACCAGGAACTCTCATCCATTGCTCGTGGAATGCAAGAATGGTGTAGCCACTTTGGAAGACAGTGCAGCAGTTCCCTACAGAACTAAACATTATCTTACTGTACAATCCAGCAGTCATGCCCCTTGGAACTTAACCAAGAGAGTTGAAAACATATCCATGCAAACTGCTCCATAGATGTATTCATAATTACCAAAATCTGAAAGCAACCAAAATGTCCTTCAGTAGATGAATGGCTACACTGTGTTTCATCCATCCATAACTGAGGTTTTAACACTGAAAAAAGAAATGAGCTGTCGAGCTGTATAAAGACATGGAGAAACCTTAAGCACATTTAGTAAGTGAAAGAAGCCAATCTGAAAAACATACATACTATTGATTCCAAATATCTGACATGCTGGAAAAGGCAGAGTTACAGAGATAGTAAACACATAACTCGGTGCCAAGCAGTGCAAGCAAGGAGGAGGGATGAACAGGCAGCATGGAGTATCTTTAGGGTGGTGAAACCACTGTACGATTCTGTAATGTGGATGCATGTCACATCCGTCAAAACCATAATGGGTGTCTCACTGAGAGTGAAGCCAAGTGAGAACTACAGGCCCCCCTGATAATACCGTGTGAGTGTGGGTTCAGCAAGTGGGACAAATGCCACTCTGGTGAGAGATGCTGAGAGCAGAGGCTGGAGCTGGGGCAGAAAGTCTAATGGAACTCTCTGTGCAAATTTTCTCTGATCGTAAAACTTCTCTTTAAAAAATATTTTTTTAAATAAATAGGAAGTATTGAGCCAGGTGTGGTGGCACACACCTGTAATCCCAGCATTCAGAAGGCTGAGGCAGGAGGGTCACTGCGAGTTTGAGGCCAGCCTAGGCTACATAGTGAGTTCAGGGCCAGCCTGAACTACAAAAGGAGACCCTGCCTCAAAAATCAAAAAAAAAAAAAATAGGAAGTATTATGGGACGTCTTCAAAGAAAAGTATAGTGCATTTCCTTTTGGCTATTGCTGAAGTATTTAGCCACCTCATCTGGCCAGTACCCTTCCTCCTGCACCATTTCCCTCCTGTTGGGTAGATAGCACATCACCACTGGCCGCACACAGCCTGCCCGCCACAGACCCTGGCTGATGACAGTGCTGGGAAGATTTGTGTCTTAGATAGCAACTGTTGGCACCCACTAAAAATTCCCTGCAGGCATCAGAATCCCTGACTGGAAATTATACTACAGAGCTACCATGATAAAAAACAGCATGGTACCAGCAAAAAAAACAGACCTGAGGACCAAGAGAACAGACTAGAAGAGGCAAAAACAACACCAAACTCACTTAGCCATCTTAGTGATACTGGAAAAACTGGCTTTCTACATCCCAAAGACTAAAATGAGACCCATGTCTCACCATGCACTAAACTAAAGTCAAAATGGATCAAAGATCTAAATATTAAAACAGAAACACTGCTGGAAGAGAGAATAGGCAGAACTCTTGAGGATATAGGGGTAGGCAACAACTCCATGAACAAAACCCAAACTGCACAGCAATAGTGCAAAGAATCAACTGGGATCTCATCCTATTAAAAAGTTTTGCACCTCAAAAGAAATCACCAAAAGAGTGAATAGACAACCCACAGAATGGGAAAAAATTTTTATCCAGTAGTCCCTCAAATAAAGGACTAATATCTAGAACATACAAAGAGTTGAAAAAATCAGACCACTCCCAAATTTAAAGACCCAATTCAAAAATGGGCCTCTGAAATGAACAGACACTTCTCAGATGAAGAAGTAGAAATGGCAAACAAATATATGAAAAAATGTTCAACATCACAGGTCATTTGAGAGATGCAAATGAAAACAATGCTGAGATTCCACGTCACTCCAGAAAGAATGGCTGCTATCAAGAAATCAACCAACAACAAATGCTGGCAGGGTTATGGGGAGAAAGGAACCCTTCTCCACTGTTGGTGGGAGTGCAGACTGGTACAACCACTGTGGAAATCAGTATGGAGATTTCTCAAAAAAATTAGGATTAGAGGTCCCATTTGACCCAGCTATTCCCCTGCTGGGTATTTTCCCAGAAGAATTAAAAACATCATGGGACATGGAGGTGCATGCCTGCAATCCCAGCACTCAGGAGGCTGAGGCAGGAGGATTGCCACAAGTTCAAGGTCAGCCTGGGCTACATAGTGAGTTCAAGGCCAGCCTGAACTACATAGTAAGACCCTGCCTCAAAAAAACAACAACAAAAAGAATGAAAAACATCATACCACAATATATGTGCATCCATGTTTATAGTGACATAGTTTATAATAGCTAAGTCTTGGAAACAGCCCAAATACCCATCAACCGATGAATGGATAAAAAAAGATGTGGTTAAAAAAAATAGAAAAGATGTGGTTTTTTCATATAATGGAGCACTACTCTGCCATAAACCAGGATAACTTGAGACATTTATAGCTAAATGGATGCAACTTGAAACTATACTCTTAAATTGGACTCATATGAGGGAATATTGCATTGTCTCTCTGGTGTGAGAATCTGAAAGGATAAGAAGACCAAAATGCATAATAGATAATATGAAATAGGAAGAAACTGTTCAAAAGGAAAGGGAGCTGGGGATTTAGCCCAGTGGTTCCTCAAAAGCAACAGGTCCCAAGTTCGATCCCTGGTACCAAGAAAAAAGGAAAGGGAAACTGTGAAAGGGGGAAACAAACTTTTGTAAATAAGGGGGGAGGGAAGGGAATTGGGAAAAAAAGAAGAATCAAGATATATCATATACAAGTACAAACTCCCTTTGATGAATGTGGTTGTTATGTATATTTAAATTGTACCAAGAAATTAGTTTTTTTTAAACTCCCTGCAAAAAGTGTGGGTAGCATCCATAGATAGTATATCATGATATAGTCATATAACTTCTTGTTATAATTCTAAGCAGAGTCCAAGAACATGAGTGTCATGATTTAGATCTAAAGTGTCCCCCAAAAGTCTCACATGTTCAGAGCTGATGGGCTTTGAAGAACTTGATGGATCATTAGTGCCATAGTCTCATCAGTGGATTAGCACATTGGTGAGTTCATAATGGAGTAAACTGTTAGGAGGTGGCACCTTATTGAGGAAGTAGGTCACTGAGGGCTTCATTTTGAAGGGCACCTCTTTTCTCAGGCTCTTCCTCTGTGCTCCACATCCTATCCACCATGAGGCAAAGTGCTTTCCTCCACCACGCCCTTCTGCCGTAACATTTCTGCATTGGAACCAGCCAACCATGGACTGAGACCCCTGAAACCATGAGCCAAAATAAACATTTCCTCCTTTAAGTCACTCATGTCAGGTATTTTAATCTCAGCACCAGAAATGTGACTAATACAATGGACCTTCTTTCTCCTCATATTCTTATTCTTGGGTGTAGATCCCCTCTTCTGCTGAAGTTGTGTTTGTTTGTTTGTTTGTTTGGTTGGTTGGTTGGTTGGTTGGTTGGTTGGTTGGTTTGTTGAGACAGAGTCTCACTATGTAGCCCAGGCTGGCCTTGAAACCACAGCAATCCTCCTGCCTTAGCCACCTGAGTGCTAGGATTACAGGCATGTGCCACTACGCCCCCACTCTGCTGAAGTATTTTCGAAAGGGTGATGATAACTGAAACTACAATAGGAATAACTAACATTTGGGGATGGTTCTTTGTCCCAGGCATCCTGCTGAACACTTTATGTGCACTATCAAGTATTCTTTAATTTTTTTTAATTAGTAGTACATGTTCGCAGTTCATGCAGTTTACAGTCATCTTGGAGAGTGGTTAATGTTCATACCACAGTTTGTTTCTTTTTTTTTTAATCACCTTCCCTCCCCCTACCTGCCTCTATTATCTTTTTGATAATGTGTTGTATTCTATTTGCTAATATCTTGTTGAGAATTTTTGCATCTGTGATCATTAAGGAGATTGGTCTATAGTTTTCTTTTATGGTTGGGTCTTTATCTGGTTATCAGATCAAGGTAACGTGGCTTCCATAAATGAGTTTGGGAGCACTCCATGCCTTTCAATTTCTTTGAAGACCTTGAAGAGTATTGGTGATATAACATCCTTAAAGACTTTGTTGAATTCAGCAGAGAACCCATCAGGCCCTGGGCTTTTTTTATTTGGAAAATTCATTATTACTGAGTCAATTTCATTGGGTTGTTAAGCAAATTTAAATCTTCTTGGGTTAGTTTTGGTAGTTTGTATGTGTCTAGGAATCTGTCCATTTCTTCAAACTTTACTAATTGTTGGAATATAATTTTGAAGTAGTTACTAATTATCTTCTGGACTTGAACAGTGTCTGTTGTATTCAATTGAATTTTTCATTTCTAATTGAATTGACGTGAGGGGGTTTTTTCCACTTTCTCTTGGTAAGTCTGGTTAGGCAGCTTATCTATTTTATCTATTCTTTCAAAGCCAGCTCTTCAATTTGCTGATTTTTTTTTAAGTCTCAATTTTATTGCTATCTGCTCTCATCTTTCTAATTTCCCTCCTTAATTTTGGTTTGGGGCTGGTTTGTTGTTGGTTTTCATGTATCTTAAGATTTCTCATAAGGCTGTTTGAGCTTGCTCTGTTTTCCTAGTGTGAGCACTGACTGTGATAAATTTTCCTCATAGAACTGCTTTGATAGTGTCCCAGAGCTTTTGACAAGTTGTACCGTCATTGTCATTAACTTCAGAAATTTTTTATTTCTTCTGTGACCCATTTGTTGTTAGGAGTATATTGTTAATTTTCCAGGAGTTTTTGCCTTTTCTGAGATTTCTTCTGCCTTACTTTCCATTTTCACTGCAGTGTTCTGATGATAGGCATGAGGTAATTTCTATTCTTTTATATTTACTTAAGCAGGCTTTGTAGACTGGTATGTGATCTATTTTGGAAAAAGTACCATGTGCTGCTGAAAAGAATGTATACTCTGTTATAGAGGGTTGGAATACTCTATATACCCATTAAATCCATATGTTCAAGGGTGTGGTTCAGCTCTGAAAAGTTTAAAGTGGTTTTTTTGTCTAGTTGATCTCTTTGCCAAAGTGAGGTGTTAAAATCCCCTACTATGATTGTATTAGTGTTTATTTGATCTTTTAATTCAGCAATTTTTGTTTTGTTTTTTTACTATTTGGTGTACATACATTTATCAATGTTATCATTTCTTGTTGGATTGTTCCCTTAACTAGTATGTAGTGACCTTCTAATCAGTTTTAATTTGAAGTTTACCATGTCTGATATTAGAATTGCTACCTCAGCTTGTTTTCAGGGTCCTGGTGTGTGAAATGTTGTTTTCTATCCTTTAATTTTTAGTCTATGAGTATCTTTTTTCATTAGATGAGTTTCTTGAATGCAAAAGATTGTTGGTTCTGGTTTTGGATCCAGTCTCCCAGTCTGTTTCATTTAATGGAGAGTTGAGGCCATTAACATTGAGAGATATCACTGAGATGTGTTGGTTATTTATAATCATTGCCTTCTTTATCTGTTGGTGTATCCTGTGTTGTTTCTTTTCCGGATGTTTGTGTTGCAGTTTATCCGTTGACCTCACTAGTTTCCTCTGCATTTTTAGCTGTGTCCAACTCATTGTTCCTGTTGAAAATATTCTTAAGTATTTTCTCTAGAGCTGGTTTAGCACTCATATCTTCTGAGCTGGTCTTTTTCATAGAAATACCTTATTTCTCCATCTACTTTGGAGGATAGCTTTGCTGGATAAGTTAATCTAGGTTGGAAGTTATTTGCTCTTAGGGCTTGAAATACTTCACTCCAAGGTCTTCTGGCCTTTAGAATTTGTGTTGAGGAGCCTGCTGTGATTCTAATTGGTTTACCTTTATATGTGATTTTTTTGTTTTTCTCTGGCTGCTTTTTAAAGTCTGGGTTTTTTGCTGAATAGCTGGTAATTTAATGAAGATGTGCCTTAGTGAACTTCTTTTTTATCATAATTGTTTTGTGTTCTGTAAGAATCACTTGCTTGTATTTTAAACTTCTTTCTTATATTTGGGACATTTTCTTCCATGATTTCTTTAAGTATGTTAGTGAATTCATCATTTCATAGTTCTCTCTAGAACCTATCTTTGTTTTTGTTTTGGTACCAGGAATTGAACTCAGGACCTCGAGCTTCCCAGGCAGATGCTGTGCCACTGAGCTACATCCCCAGCCCTAGAGTCTATCTTCTAGTTTTTTTCTAACTCTGATTAGCATTAGATTGGTCTTCTTGTTGTTATCTATAGGCTGCTAAATAATCTTCTCTTGTTCTCTTATTTTCTTTTTGGCTTCTTTGAGCTCTTTATCATAATTCATTATTTTATCTTCAATGTCAGACACTGTCTTCACATCAGTTGTTTCTGCAATGTATGTATTCTATACAGTTTTTTAATCTCAGGTATTTCTGTCTGACATCTTTTCAAGAATTCCATATCCTTCCTGAATCTGTCATTCAAATTTTGAATTGTTTTGGTTTGATTGTCCAGATTTTTACCTATTTCCCTGAAATTCACCGTGGGCATATTGAGTGAAATTGCTGTGAATGTTTGGTTCATATCCTCTTTGAATTCATCTGTTTTCTTCATCCTGTCCATGAAAGTTTCATAGATTTCTGCTACCTGGTACTTGTTTTTTTCTCCTTTTATGAACCCTTCACTCCCCCATGGGAGAGTTGGGGGGCGGGGCGGTCAGAGATCTTCTATTTCCTTGCTTCTCCATTCTCCTAAGTACAGCTGTATATATATTTTTATTATATGTGGCCCCTCTTTTTTTTAGAGGACTACTGCAGTTTGGGGACTAGAGAAGTGAAGAGAGTTTGTTGCTTATATGGAGATTTTAGTAGAATGTTGCCTCCCTGTGAATAATTTTCAGCTTTGTATGTCCAGTGCTAGTATTTGCTCCCCCTGTTATTTACTTTAAATGATTTTGACTCTGTCTCTATGTTTTTCCAAAAGAATTACTTCTGGTTATAGCAGCATCCACAGATTCAATCTTACAACGCTTCTATATGATAGTCATTGCAGTTACACCACATTCCTCCCGCTCTTTGTCTATTCTCTATGCACATTTGACTGTTCATTCTTTATGTTTGCTCTGCAATGCAGTAGATGTAGCGGGGTGAGGAGAATAGGAGGTGGTTGGATGAAAAGGATTAGACCCTAATGGGGAGGTTTGGATGGCAGGAATAGTGGTTAGATGAGAAGATGAAGTGGGGGCGTCTGATTTTGTTGGAGTACTTTTAGTTGAATTGAAGAGTTAGTATCAAGTGTTTTCAGAGGATATTTTGTGGGGGCAAGGGTGAGATACTGGAGAAAGAGGGGTTACTTTGTGATTGAGGAAAGCTATGTCATTTTCAGATTTGCTGATGAGGAGGATCAAGGAATAATACTGCAGAAGTTAGCAGTGAGTGTGAGGGAGCTAAGTATGGGGAATTTACAAACTTGGGGGGAGGAGTTTGTGTGTTTGGAAAAAGAATAAAGAAATATGTTAATAATATTGTCTGGGGTGAAGGGGGCACAGGTAATCGGTGAAAAAATAAGAACTAAGATACATCATGCACAGGTACAAACACCCAATGATAAATGTAAATGTATACCTAAAATGTATCAATAAATATATATAAAATAATAATAATAATGTCTGAGGGTTTGAGGTGAAGAAACTAGATAGAGATCTGAGATGAAAGAACCTAGACCCCCATTAAATCAGAGCCAATGAAAGAATATATACACAAAAGTAACAACCTAATAAACACAGGAAACCATAGAAGAACATAACATGACCCCACATTATTAAACAAATCAAGAAACATACAAAAACTTAAACCTATAAAATGTCCAATGGGAACACAGATTAAATATTCCAATCAGACATCATATTGCGATTCCCAAGTAGCTTCTTTGCCAGAGTGCTCAAACCCCAGTACCTCCTCTGACCCCTCCACTGCAATACTGAAGTTAACTCCTACTCAGGACTTCTGTCTTCCAGGCTGCGGGCATTCTTGCAGAATCTCATCGATCCCAAGTTATTAGGTTAAGAATTCTTGCTGTCCCTCTCCCTGGGTGTGATGGTGGATTTGACAGGTTCACAGGCATGAAATTGTCCACTCAAGATTATTACCATGCAGTCAAATCAGCTACAGCAGTAACAGGCTAATTCTATCAGGGCTAGTGGAGAAATAACATACCATGAGACTCCCTTTAGCCTAGAGAAGAAATCCACAGTTATAGTATAGATATCATAACAACCCAAGTTGACCCACAGTTAATGTGCACTAAATGCAATGGCTGTGTCTCCTCTTAATGGTGAAAAACAGCATTCAACAGTAATTTTATAGAATCAGTCATCTAAAGCCGAGGGGCTTAGGAAAATGCCAGGCAATGCCAGAGGGGAGAAGATAAGAGAAAAAAGAAAAACATTGTTTAAAGATCTCTGCTCTGTGGTATGGGAAGGAGGAAACAGGAAGGGGGCAAACGATCTTAATGATGGTAAGGATATGTTATATATTTAGAAGGAGATAACAGAGAAAAGTGGTAGTGAGAAATGATGATGGGAAAAGATATGATGACTAAGTATTACAGAAAAACTTAAAAGGAGGCAAATAAAAAGGGAGAGAGGAAAGAATAGAAAAATTGAGAATGAATAAGACAAAAGGGAAAGGAGTCAGGTGAAGAGCTACGGATAAAACTAGGAGGGATATAAAGGGACAAGGGAGAATTCCTTCTCCTCTATAATATATTGGGAGAAAAAAGGCAAGAGAAAGTGAAGCACACTTACCTAGACATGCTCATAAAAGAGAAATGATGGAATAAAATGAAATGGAGCAAAATGTACAGAAAGAGGAAAACAGCAAAGAATTACAAAGTAAAACATAGAAAATAATACAGTATAATAAAAGAAAGCTTTCTATTATTTTGGACGTGTGGCTCGTTTTCTCAGCCTAGGCTTAAGGAGCAGAGCTCAGCCCGGGTCACGTCTCTGTTCGCGCTGGCAGTCTGAGGAGGCGTCCACCCCAGAGCGGTGCTGGTTGTAGGGATCCGCTCACAGTGAGAGCCAACACAGCACCGACGTGAGCTTCCAGTGCTGCGTCACTGCGGCTGAACCTGGCCTGCGATCCGATCCGTAAAAGCCAGTCTGTGTTCACCATCGCAGCTCTCAGAGAGACCCTCGGAGTCTGCTCTCCAGCTGCCGGCTGTCTCCCTCAACTGTCTTTCCCTCATCCACCCTCAGAACTTGGCAGTGTTCAAGCAGCGAATGGGCTGCTCTGGGACCCGGGTTCACACGCTCAGCCCTGCCCTACAATGGCGTCCCCGGCAGCTCTTGCTCCGTGAGTGTACCAGCGGCCACTGTACTGAGGTCACTCACAGCTGTTGGTTATGGAAGGCCTCTCTGGAGGCAGTGTCTGTGTTTTCCTTGCTGGTTCCAATTGCAGGTGACTCTTTTGGTCCCGATGCAGTTCTCAGATTCTCTGTGAGGAAAAATGTTGTTAGTTTCACTGTGCCTCCCAGCTGGATGCTGGCCAGCAGCTGTCTTTAGCACTGTGTGGTCTCTCCTCTGAGATGTGATCTATTTCTTTTCTCTTTTTTTTGGTACTGGCGATCGAACTCAGGTCCTATGCACTTGCACAGCAGGTGGTGAAACCACTGAGCTAAACTACTGAGCCAATGAGATGTATTTCTTCTGTATCACTCAATCCTATTTTCTTCTCCTCTGTCAGTTCCCTCATGGTTCCCAGGTAACCTCTACTCACTTCAGTTCCTCTCCAAGCTGTTGTCTCCCAGACTCTAGACACTTTGTCCCAGAGAAGCTGAGTTGCCGGCACTCACTGCTCCACCATTTTGGGACTCCTCAAGTATTCTTCTCAATAACTTTTAGCTTGTGTAACAAGCAGGAGACAAGCAGGATTGCCTGTGAATTATTCAGGAGCTCCTTCTAGGCCTCTTAGCAACAAGCTAGCCTGGTAAGGCAGCAAGAGGATCACTCTCTTCAGCAAGGGCCACTCCAGAACTCAACTTCCCAAGCCAATGGCTTTCCAACCTCTCCTCCAATTTAGGGATGTTATGACTGATCTCACCATATCCTGAGGTCTCTACGTGCTGGGTGTCTTCCTTTCCCAGATATTGCTATAAATATTTCACACCAAACGTGTCAGTGACCTGAGCCACAAGGCTACTCCCACCTGCTTAATAAAAATCAGAACAGCAAGAAAAGGGAAGCCAGGCATGGTGGAACAAGCCTGTAATCTCAGTACTCTAGGAGGCTGAGGAAGGAGGGTTCCAAGTTTGAGCCCAGCCTGAGCAACTTAGCAACTATCTCAAAATTTAAAAGCCCTGAGGATGTAGCTCAGTGAGAAAGCCCTGGGTTCAATCCCCAGTACAAAAAAGAAGAAGAGGGGCCGGGGATTTAGCTCAGTGGTTTTGCCACCTGCTGCACAAGCGCAAGGACCCGACTTCGATCCCCAGTACCAAAAACAAAAAAAAAAAAACAAGAAGAAGAGTGCCTGTACATAACTTCCTCCAAGATGCCAAGAGGACTAGGTCCTATTCATTTGCTAACCCTTCATCCCACAGCAAGTCACCCCCTAAAGTTTGCCCAGAGGTCTTTCCAAGAAAGAATGTAAGCTCCAAGATAGCAGGCACTTCAGCCTTCTCAGGGCTGGATCTCAATCTGTGCCTGACACATACCGGTAGTAATAGTTTTAATACTTTTAGGTGTGGTTAATTTAACAGATCAGAAGATGATTGCCATTGAAAAGATAGTTTGTTGTTCAGTGCCCAAAAAGGAGGCCAGTGCCCTGGGAGGCTACACCAGGGTAAACAGGCTTAGGATTGGCTAGTTTGGGTAGACTCGGTGGGTGCTGAGCTAGGAGCTGTCCTTAACTGTCTGTCCCTGGCCTGGGGATGTTGAGCCAGGTTCATCGTGGGTAGAAGCCCAGTGATGTAGATGGCTGAAGGTGTGGACTCCAGGTGAGTTGGTTTGCATTTGAAAAGCTCCAACTTGCAAATGCGTCTTGTGCTGTCTGTAGCAATGAGCTGGCCATGACGGGCAATCCCCAGGGTCAGCAGGGCTCCAGATGTCAAAACATCAGAGTGTGAAAAATGAAAGACCTAGTAATACAGGTAGTCAATTAATAAGCATGGAAGGAAAGAGTCTATGACTGTCAGGTTTGAATGGCAATAATTACGCTCCGCATCCGGAGAACTAAAGCACAGAAGATAGAGATCAAGTTCAAAGTTCAGACTTGTTTTCCTTAAACCTAAGTAGAGAACATGGTTTTAGTTTCGGGAACAACAGGCTTGCTAGTGCGATTCCAGTTCTAAGTCTAGTCCTCAGCGCAGCTTTCTTGATGGAGTCCTGGGGTCCAGAGAGCTGACGCGCCCCTCCCGAGGGGCTGCCACTGCACTATACAGCCAAGAAGGGAAGAAAGTTCTCTTTTTTCACAGATTTGTTGTAAAAAGAAATGGAGAACCTTAGAATGCAGAATTGCTAAGTGAAAGCAGCCAGCCTGAAAAGGCCATGCTGTGTGGATCCAGCTACAGGACAATCTGCAAAAGGCGAATCTGTGGAGGGAGTCAAAATACCTGTGGTTGCCAGGGGCTCAAGAGGAAAAGAAACCAGCTCTCCAAAGCGAATTTGGGCCAAGTAAAAGCAGGAGAAAAGGGACACCTCACGGCGCGAGTGTGGACTACCGTGAAAGAACTCGGTAGCTCCAACCTCAAGCCCCCTGTCCTCTGTATTTCCCGCCCTGAGGCTGGTGACAGGCCTACCCATCCTGTCAAAAGCCTGTTGAGTTCTCACGAGAAGGCCGCGTGCAGGGCTTTGGGAACTGTTCTGCGCATGTATCCTGAGTTTTCTACGCACAGGTCACGCCTACTTTCCCAGCCAGCCTGGCCTCTGGGCTAAAGGTTAAGTGGTTCCCACAGCGTTGTTATGGCAAATAAGCTGTGAAGCTGTGATGGTGGATTATGTATTTGCTAAAACGCATAAAATGTGCGACACAGAGGTCTCTAATGTAAACTGAGGGCTTTGGGTGATGAGTCAGTGTTGGTTCATCAAATATAGCAAAGGTACCCGGCTAAAGCAAGATGTTAATAAAGAGCGAAGTGGCGGAGGGGAGGCTAGACGTGAACTCCCCCCTTTCTGTTCATTTTTCAGTAAACCTAAAACTGTGCTAAAAAATTAAGTGTACAAGGGCTGGGGATTTCGCTCAGTAGCACCGCGCCTGCCTCTCAAGCATAAAGTCCTGAGTTCCATTCCCGCTACCAAAAACTTAGTTAAGCCAGACCTGGTGGTGCATGTAATCCCAGCACTCTGGGAGGCTGAAGCAGGAGGATCACAAGTTCAAGCCCAGCCTGGGCAACTTAGCAACTTAGTGAGACCTGGCCTAAAAATGAAAAAATATAAAATAGGGATATAGCTTAGTACAAAGGCCCCAGGTTCAATTCCCAGTACTGCCAAAAAAGAAAAGAAAGTCTAGCTGAGAGGGCAGAAAGGGTAGGATATTTACATGAAAAGTAAGAAATAATAAGGAGGAAATAAATACAGAAACTGTAAGGTTTTTTTTTAGAATTGTGAACCTACTTAGTATTGTCCCAGGTTAAGTTCCCTAATGTTATGGCTTGTGTCTAGCTGTCCCCCCAAAGCCTCATGCAGACATAGGTAGGGCTCTTCAGAGGTGGCTGGATCTAGGATGTGTGATTACTAAATTAGTCTACTGATCGATTTGGCATAGTTCTGGCTGTGGATCATGGGAAGACCCACCCTGGGTGTGGGTGTTACCACCCAAAGGATAGGTAGCCTGGAAAGGATAAAAGAAATAAGAGAGCTGCTGCTGCTCCTGATGATGATGATGATGATGATGCTTCACTGCTTGCTGCCTTCCTGCCTTCTGCATTCTGCCTGCCGTGGACTGTTTCTCCTCTGCCATGGCACCCTGTTTTGGAGTCAGCCAACTATGAACTGAAACCTGTACAAATTGTAAGCTACAATAAACCTTTCCTCCTTTAACTTGGGTGTTGGGAATTTTGTCTTAGTAATAAGAAAAGTAACTAAGACACCTGGAAAGTAGACTCAAGCAAAACTTTCATGTACAGAGTTGATTGGAGAGTGCTTCAGCATCAACATCTGCCAGAGAACAAAGAAAGAAGGGCTGGGCAAAGAGAGAAATCAGTCTCTAGCCAAAGGTTGTGGTGAAAGGCAGCATTCACATGACCTGCATTTAGGTCATAGGTCACCAGCCCGTGAAGTGTCACAGGAAGAATATTATACAACCCCCAGAAATTCTGGAATTAGAGCTGGATGTAGTTCCTGGCTAGGATTTGGAGGTGTACCTGAGAGAGTACACTATAAGGGTTCTCTATGTGGGAAACAGGGTGAAGTAAATACTTTGTGACCAGAGAATGAACTATTGCCAAGACTGCCATCTAATTACTAAGCCCCACCCCTTCACCTCATGGACACCCAGCTAAACTACGTTTCCCAACCTATCTGCTGTTAAGGTGGCCACATGACTGAGAATTAGCCATGGAACATTAGAATAGGAAGTCTCCCTTCCAGGTCTGGTTTGTGAAATCTACCAGGTGCCATCATCCTCTGACCCTGGCCCTTTCCAGTCTAATACAACCATCCATGCAGTGACCTTGGAAACCTTATTTTGAAAATGGCAGAGGCACCACATGGGTTTCCAATTCAAAAGTGATTATCCCAAGCAAAATAGTGTTCCCACAATCCAGGACAAAACTATGCAATCTAGACTCACATTTTCTCAGGAACACAAGCTCTCTTCTGAAACTTTTGGGGCCAAGTACATTTTGGTATACAGAATTTCATGGATTTGGGTAAGGTAATACAGTATATGTATTCCATCCTAGTCTATGTTAATTACATTTCTCCCCAAAGAAGTTTGGATCAGCACCCTAGAATTGATGTTTCGTGGCACAATCTATAAATAGTTACTCTGAGATGAATTCTAAATGCAGCCTCAGGAAAGTCTATAAATTGTCCCAGGAATAGTTCAGGGAAGGTGTTGCTACAAATGAATTTTGGGCCCCCCAAAAAATCCATTTAAGTGTTTATTAGGTGTTTATTTACAACATTTTTGGATTTTAGAGCTTCGTGGATTTCAGAATTTCAGGTATAACTGTGTAGCCAGAGCCCATATACTCAGAAGTCTCTAGAGAAGATGAATGGTGGAAATGTTGGTTTCAGTGTAGACTATCCCAGCAACTGTGAAATTTCACTCCTTTTAGAAGATCCTCCAACCCCAGAGGATGGTATGGCTGAATGCTCACATCCTACTGGCTTCTGCTCTGTCATGTGGCCACCTTAACATCAGAAGAGGCTGGGAAATGTAGCTTAACTGTGTGCCCATGATACACTAGAATGCAGTTTAGTGAGCAAATGGCGGTCTCTACCCAAATCTACCCTTCTGGTCCTGTGTCAGCTGGAGGTGATGCTGGTGGCTGAGATTAAACTTGACTGAAAGGATTCTCCAACCCAGAGGCTAGTAGGTCTATTTCAGTCTTCTTTTAATCACTCCACCTTGGACTTTAGTGTGGCCTTGAGGGGCCACCTCTCAGTTGTGCCCTGGACCTGAACTCGCTCAGGCATCTCTCTGGGCCATTTTGTCTCCATCTGTTAGATTTTTTTTTTTTATCCCATTCCTCTATCTGAACCAACATCTGATATAGGTAATATACACACATATTCTCCTCATTGTAAATATTTTCAGTACATAATATGTGCAGAAAAGAGTATTTCCAGTTACCTAGATTTTAAATTAATATTTAATTTAGTGAAATTATCACTAGAAAACCTGATTTCGCTTAAGCCTCTAAATTCAACTTTTAAATCTTGAAATTCTGTGTATAAATGTACTGAATGTCATGTTTTTCTTTAAAAATCACTTCTACTTGTTCTTTGATTGATGTTTAACTCAATTTGAGCAGATTTAAATTCCCTTAACAATTAGTCCCATTTACAAACTTGGTAACATTTCCATAACTGTTTTAGACCATATTCATTTGCTTAATTTATCTGATAGTTTTCTTCACACACTTCAAGGCAGACAAGGTAGACTTAGCATCCTTGTGTGCAAAATTTTTCTTACAATTTAAGCAATTCTTGTAAATCTGCTTTGTCATTTTCAAATGTTTGATTTGTCTTATATGTTATAATACTGTTTATAAACTTAAGTAGCATCGTATGCTTTCAACTAAAAATTATTGGTCTAAAATCAACACATATCTCCAGTTGAAAACATAAAGCTTGACTTAAATAGAAGTTAAACTTACACATACATACATATGTTTAAACCTATTTTAAATTTAACATCAAAATATTATGCTTTGCTTCATGGTCTCTGCACTAAATTCTATCCCTTCTCAGGGTTGCAAAGTCATTTACTGTTCTAAGTAGAGAAGTTTACCTTCTCAGGAAGGCCAAGATTATTAGGATTAAAAATTAGTAGGACATGGCTGGGGATTTAACTCAGTGGCACCATGCCTGTCTCTCAAGGGCAAGGTCCTGAGTTCAATCCCTGGGACCAAAAAAAAAATTAGTACAGCAGTGGGTGTGGCTCAGTGGCAGAGCACTTGCCTAGCATGAACAAAACCCTAGGTTTGATCTCCAATACCAAAAAAAAAAATTATACATATAATGCCTTGGACTTGCTGCCTCCAAATATGTAACAAATAAATGTTTGTTGTTAAGTTCATTGTTATGGCTTGTATCTAGAAGTCCCCTAAAGCCTCATGTGGTCATAGGTGGGGCTTTTCAGAAGTGGCTGGATCTAGGGTGTGTGATGCTGTGACTGATTCATGGTGTGATGCTAGGATTAAGGGTATGAGTGCTACTCACTCTGGGTAGCCTGAATAAAATATATGAGACAAAAAGAGGACTGCTGTTGCTATTGCTTGGTGCTTGTCACTTGCTGCTTGCTGCCTTCTGCCTGCCATGAACTTTTTCTCTGCCATGCCACCCTGCCTTGGAGCCAGCCAACTATGAACTAAAACTTCTACAAACTGAGATAAGTAAACCTTTCCTCCTTTAACTTTGGGTGTTAGGTATCTTGTCTCAAAGAAAGACACTCATACAGTCTGAAGTATTCCACGCTAGCAGCCCAAAATGATGGTGTGTGTTCATCAGCTTTCCAGCAGTATAACAAAATACCTGAGATGAATTAACTTATAACATAAAAGGGTTATTTTGGCCTCCACTACATGATCAGGTATTGCTTTCAGGCCTCTGGTGGCAGTGACGGATGGCAGTGGCAGGGAATATGTCCCAAAGCAAACCACTCACCTTATAGCTGGGGAAAAAAGAGGAGGAGGAAGGGCCCAGGGTCCCACATCCTCAATGACCTAAGGTCCTCCTACTAGGGACCACTTCATACAAATTCCACCACCTTCCAGCAGCACTACCCTGCCACATAGCCCTAACACATGGGCCTTTGAGGAGGGCCAGGGATTTAGCTCAGTGGTTCTGCCACCTGCCTCACAAGCGCAAGGTCCCAAGTTCGATCCCCAGTACCAAACAAAAACATGTCCTATGCTCGCTTCGGCAGCACATATACATGGGCCTTTGAGGGGACATTCAACATTCAAACAATAGCAGGGTGCAATAAAACACTGACTTTATTAGATTAAAGAGCAGGACAGAAAAGCCATAGCTACACATGGCTGGGATAGTTCTCACTGGTGAAGATTTGTCTCTGCTGGCCACTGTTCACATAAGCAGGCTGTCTTGCATTGTGCTCCATCCTGTCTTAAATAGATGGCTGCTACTGCACCCATCTAGAGCCCAGCAGACTGCCCTCACCTAATCAGCTCTGCATTCCCTTTGTATTTGGCTTGTCTCACTATATTCTATAGGCCTGCCAGTGACTTCTGTGTTCATTTTTCATTACTTCAGCAAATTCTTGAAATCTGCTTTTTAAAAGAAATGATTTATTTTAGCTCACAATCTGGGAGGGTTTAGTCCACGGTCGACTGGCCTCACTGCTTTGGGGCCTGTGGTAAGGCAGCTCATGGCACAAGTGTGAGGCAGAGGAAGCTGCTCACCTCAAGGCACCCAGGAAGGAAAAAAAAAGGGAAGATACCAGAGTCCCATAGTCCCCTCTGACCTTTCAGTGATCTGCAAAGACCTAACTTCCTCTCCTAAGCCCCACCTCTGAAAAGCCCCATCCCCTCCCAATGGCACCACAGGTGGTACTAAGCCTCAGCACCTGAACCTTTGGGTGACACTTATCCAAACCACAGCAGCCTCTGTTTTCTAAGGTGCATGGCATCACCTTTTCCCTTTCATCTCTGCCCCTGGCCTGGCCTCTAAAACCTCACACTCCTTTCAGACACCCCTAACCTGTCTTCAAAGTCTACTGTCCTTTCTTCCAGTGAAATCTCTCTCTCTTCCTCTGTCTTAATCAGTCTTTTTTTTTCTTTCGACTTTTTATTGTTCCTCTTCCAGGAACAAGACCAAATCCTCTATTATTTTGTCAGTGTTGTGTTTTTGACTTGTTTCTCCTTGATTCCCTAAGCAAATATGATTCTTAGAAAGCTCCAAACACAAGCATTCTTAATTTGTGTGCTCAGCCTTTGAGTTTGCAGTAAGTTCAGTCACCTCTCTCTCTTAACAAGAAAATGGCATGTAAGGGACCCCTATCCCTTCTCATCTTTTCAGTGGAAAAAAGTACATCCCTCTTAGGAACTAAAGCCACAATCTGGGTCTCCAAAATTCAACTTTGTGGTCAAGGGTTATACAATGAACCAAGTGATTATAAAGTTTACAACTCCAGAGACAGCTGGAGATGGTGGGGCTAACTCGGGAGCTTGTGGACAAGCCTCACAATCTGAGATACAGGCCTCTCCACATATGACTCTCATCTGTCCAGTGATATGGTTCCTAATGATAGTAAGAGAGGCTGAACCAGATGCAGCTTAGTTAGGCCTCAACAACGTTCCCACACATCTCGGGAGTGGAATTGCCCAAGACTTCATGCTGTCAGAAACTCCATCGTCACTGGGATGAGGGACAGTTCTGTCCATCTCCTAACAATTAATGACAAGGGGATCGCTGACAAGTACACTATCAGGCACTTCACAGTGTGTCAATTCTGAGTTACTCAGGAAAAGTTCTATTGTTAAAAGAGGAACATTTCTACATTGTTGGTAGGAATGGAAACTGATATAACCACCATGGAAATCAGTGTGGAGATTCCTCAAAAAACTAAAAATAGAAGTTCCATTCAACCCAGCTATTCCTTCTAGATTTCTTCCTAAAAGAGTCAAAGATATTACATTACAGCGATACATGCACAGCCATGTTTATGGCAGCACAATTCATAATAGCTAAATCATGGAAGCAGCCTATATGCCCATCTACAGATGAATGGATTAAGAAATTATGGTATTTAAACATGATGGAGTACTACTCTGCCATAAAGAAAGATAAACTTGAGTCATTTGCAGGCAAATGGATGCACTTTGAGACCATAACATTAAGTGAAACACATCAGATATACAAGCTCAAATGTCACACTGTTTCTCTTATATGGGAAACACAAAATATAAATAAAAAGGAAAATAAATGATAGATAATAGGAAGTAGAGAGATAGATCTTGCCCAAATGTGAAAGGGATCAAAAGATGAGAGGGGAGGGGAAAGGGATGAGAAAAGAATTAATATGTACCAATTCCCCACAAGGAATGTAAATGTTATGTACTGCAAACATTTACTAATAAAAGAAGTTGAAGGCCAAGACAACTCTGAATTCCTGGGATTTGAACACAGGCCTCACTGATGGCAAAGTCCCTGTTCTCAGCCCCTCCTCCCACCACCTCACCCGGCAAGAGGGACCTTCTCTGCTCTGGGTTTCCTCAAAGCCAAAGATGGACTGTCAAGTGCAGATCCCTGAGGCTGAGGGTCACTGGGCCAAGCAGCTGTGCTGAGCACACTCAGCCTCGAAGACACAGGGGCGAGAGCAGCCCATGTCCCCCAGGGCCAGTCCCGAGTCTGTCCTCGGGAAGCAGTATTATCCTCATCACCATGTCATGCCTGTGGACTTAGTTCCAGTCTTTGTGGGGCCATGGATGGAAGATGGTCCTTTCAGTGCCTGGCCGCCTATCAGAAGCCTCCTCCAGTGGGGCTTTTGTAACCTGTTAACAGCCCCAAGCCATGGAGCCAGCCACACTGGGACTGCAATGCAGGAAGAGGAGCCACACGGCCCCAAACTACAAGTGTTTTTGCTGGAAACGCACCCTGACGGGGAGATGGGAGAGGCGCTGCAGAAATTGGGGTCAGGTCTTTGAGACTGAATCATTAGGTCCTGTGGGCTGGAATCGCCAGCAGATACAAGGTTCCTGCTCCTTTTCTAACAAAGCCAGCTCCACCATATCCCTGAATCTCCATCCCCCTCCTCCCACCCACTGTTGCTCACTAAATTTAGATCCTGGTCTGTCCTTTTCCTGTAGGGCGAGGGTATTTTAAGCTCTCTGCAGTGTGGTGCCGCAGGAGAGGCAGGGACTGCAGCCTGCAGTGGAGGCAGACGTGGCGGCTCCCCGTCTGACACCCATCTCTCCCGCACCATCTCCCTTCTCCTCCTCCCTCCTGGGGGCAGCCAGGGGGAGCCCACTGTGAGTGTCTGCAGGACAGCAGGCGGGCAAGGACAGCTTTCCCTGGAAGGCAAGGGTCAGGGAGCCAGCCCCACGTGGGAAGAGACGCAGAAGTGACAGGGAGACTTGTGGCCCTTGACCTTCTTCCCTAAGAAACCACGGAGGGGCTGATGCAGAGATTTTAGAAGCTTTGCTGATGGCGCATCAACTTCAGGGTGGGTTTGACTCAGATGTGGGCACAGCGGTGCCCAAAGGCACAGACAGGACGATGCGGTCTCTGGTTTGGTCCCAGAAGGAACTTGAGTTGCTCCTGAAACAGGAGTTAATATATCTGCTGCTGCAGCTCCACTTCTCCCCAAGCACAGTGCCGTTTATCGGGCACCTTTTATGCAGCTAATTAATTTCCACTGCAGAGTGGACTTGAGAGGAAAACAGCCTCCTGCCCCAGGAGGGAAAACTGGAGCGAGGCCCAGGGAAATGTGTTTGCTGTTTCTAATTAAATTGTGAATAGGTGAACTGGAAACCCTGCCAAGGCCTGAGATCCTGAGGCTTTGCCAGCTTCTATGAGGCCATCAAGAAACATCTTTCCAGACTTTGAGCAACAAAATAAAAACCCATTTGGACTCCTGCCTGCTGCCCTTTCCCTCCAGCAGCAGACATGGCATCTTGTTGCATGCCAAGTAGTGTGTGAGATTCCTACAGCCCAGTGTGTGTGTGTGTGTGTGTGTGCGTGTGTGAGAGAGAGAGAGAGAGAGAGAGAGAGAGAGAGAGAGAGAGAGAGAGAGAGAGAGAGAGAGAGAGAGACAGAGAGAGAGACAGAGAGAGAGACAGAGACTGAGAGAAGCTGAGTCGGCAATTGAGGGCATAAGTTTGGGGCCAGTGGTGCCAGGTGGAGTTCGACATCTCAGGCCTCTGAGCCCCCCGTGCCCACCTACAGTGGCACCTCTGCCTGCCCAGCTGTCACAGAGGAAGACAATGGAAATTTGGGCCGGGTCCTAGGGTGTCAGATCTGAGGATGAAGAGGAAGAACAGGAAGGCTACACCTGTAAGAAATCTTCAGTGGTCAGTGGTTCCGACTGGAGAGCATCCTGGAGGCTGGTGCCGAATGGTTGGACCCCAGCAGATGCCACACTTGGCCAGAGACAGATGATCCAGGAAGGCCCGGAGATGGCCCAGTGATACCAGGACTAGGCTGCCACATGGCAGTTCTTGGGGGTACAGAACTCGAAGCCAGCTTGCCCTCTCCCAAGCCACTCCCTGCCCCTAAAACTTGAGCTGGAGGAAAATAAAGACCCTGAGCCCCAGGTCTCAGGCAGGAGGCTGCTAAGGCAAATAGAAACAGTGGCTTCCCCTCTTCTCCAAGGGAAGCTGTGGTCTCAGAGACAGAGGTGAATGTGGACAAAGAGGATGAGGACGAGGGAATAAGAAGGGGGAGGAGAGCAGGACAAATGCACAGGAATTCAGACCCACCGACGAAAAACTCTCAAACTCCTTTGACAGCTAACGCTCTGCTTGGTCTCAAGGCTCTGACCTTCACCTTGACCTTCAGAGGGACTCCGGGAGTGGTGTTGTCCTAGAAGGTGCCACAATAGCCTGGCGTCTAGACAGACCTGACAGGAGAGGCCGGTGCAGGGCCTCCGATTGGCCGCCTTCTGTCCCCTGACTTCCCAGGCCAATAAGCCCCCGGGGCAGCTCTCTTCCCTGAGTCTGAGAACCACACACAGCCTCATTCACCCTTTCCTGCACCTGTACTGTGTGCCAGGCCCGATGAGAGTTGCAGAGAGAACCCAGACGGAGCCATGCCACAGCCTGTGGGACCAAGGGACCCAGAAGACTTCCTGGAAGTCTCTGACCTGGGCCTTCAGCAGTAAGATGACTGGACACACAGGGATGGCACATGCTGAGTGGAAGGAGCAGCACACACAGGCACAAGGCAGGAAAGAGCCCAGTGACCAGGAAGTAGAGCAGACAGGTGAAGAGGCCAGGGAGGGAGGGAGGCTAGACCAGGCCCACCTGGGCTAAGGGGCCAAGGCACAGCAAGGGGAGGAGACAGGGAGTTTCCCAAAGAGGAGGCCGGCACCTGAGACCAGAGTCAGGGACGGATGGGCAGCGGGGAAGCCCAAGGTCAGAGTCGAGAGTGGGCAGGAGCCTCTTGGGACAGAGCAGGTGAAAACGGGGAGGCTAAGAGTCAGGGAGGCGGCAGCAACGGCAGCCCAGGAGACAGAGTCCTCTCTGAGAGATTTAAGGACAGGGTTTAGACACCATCGGACAAGGAGAGTGGGAGAGGGAGGAATCTAGGCCGACCTTCAGGGCTTAGGTAACTGGGTGAAGGCGAGAGGGGCAGGACAGTGGAATCAGCACAAAGGTTGATGCTGAGGCACAGGATGCCCAGGTGGAGCTACCACAGGTGGCGGAAATACCAGCCAGGAAAGAGGGCGGGGCTAGCAAGGCCACCTGGCAGAGGTGGGGTGGGGGTGGACATCAGGTAGAGGACAGCCACGTCACAGAGCAGTCAGAGGCTCACTGATGCTCTGACTCCCTCACTGCACAGAAAGGAAGCCTTCCTGGGGCAGGGACAGCACAGGAGGGACACTCACTCCCGAAATAGCTCTTCCGGTTCTGTCCTGAGCGACCTGGGGCTTAGGTCAGTCCTGGGACAGAGAATGGAGGGCCAGGCTGAGGCCACTCAGCAGCCACGGCAGGGGAGCCACGGGCCAGGGCAGCTCAGCAGGGATGCTCCAGAGCCCCTGGTTCCAAATAGCAGTGCACCTACCTTCTGTCTTGGACTCCTGGGCCAGGGGTTGGTGTGCTCCCAACAGAATGTTCCAGAAGACGCGGAAAGGGCTGACAGTGTCCCCCACAAATCACTGGGGGTCCACCCAGGAGTCTGCAGGACTCCTTGAGTTGTCTCTGTCTAGGGGCGCTGAGGGGAGTGAGACCCCCTCTTCCTCTCCCAGTGACCCTGAAACCCACACCCAGGGAGAGGGTAGCTAGGACGCAGCTCCTGCAGATTTTTTTTTTTTTTTGGTTGTTTTATTTGAAAACCCCAGGGTGTGTCCCCTCTCTGGCCACACCCAGCCCCTACCCCCACCCAGGACATGACAATGCCACACACACACAAGGCTGTGAGCTGCACACAGGGACACGGGGTTGCACTCACGACAACACTGAAAAAATATACATCATATATAATACACCCAGAGCTCCTGCTCCCCTTCCCAGCCCCACCAGCCAGCCACAAGCTGGCCATGGAGGAAGGGGCAGGGCTGTGGGACCCCAGGACTTCAGGGCATAAGAGGAAAGAGAACAACAAAGGAAGGGGACTTGGGGAGGTGGAGGAGCGGGGATCCCCAGAGAGAAATGGAAGTGGAGGTGAGGAGATCGGGAGAGCAGCGGGGCAGGCCCAGTCGCCGGGGCCAGGGAGGACAATCTCCGGGACAGGACAGCAGAAGGCCGCAGAGCCCCTCCACCCCACCCCTGCCCGGCCATGGCTCTCGACACCTCCTCCCCAGTACAGAGCAGGGCTGGTGGGGAAGACAGATACAGGGGAGGAAGGGGGCCTCTGCCGTGGGGGACAGAAAGGGCTACTAGGGTCCCCCAGCCACCCCGGGTGCCACAGGAGCAGCCAGGGGAGGACAGCCCCACGGCAGGGGAGGGTGGAGGAGGAGGCCAGGGGTGGTGCCAGGAGGGCTACTGGCTTTCCAGACTGAAGGACGGCTGTCGAAGAGCCGCCTGCCTCTTGGTCTCTTCTCTCAGAACGTCCTTCTGCTTCTCCCCCGGGTCTGTCTCCCCAGGGCAGAGCTTGCTTTTGCTCTCTGGCAGGAGCCTGGCCTCAGTAGCGCTGTGCGGGGCTCTCAATGATGCGTCTCTCATCGCTGCTCGGGGAGTTGGCTGCCTCTGAGTCGCTGCTGTCCTCGTCCTCCTGCTGGCTCCCGGCTGCCCCTACTACACAGGCCTGCCGACTCTGGTAGGACTGCACAGGGCAGGAGCACAGGGCAGGAGCACAGGAAGACGGGTCGGCAGCCTGCCCCACCCCAGGGCCTCTCCTCTGGCCCACGCTCCCACCTCTGCCCTCCAGAGACACCGGAGCAAGCCAGGTCCCTCACTGGTCTCTGCCGACCCCTCCATATCAGAGCCACTCACCTCCATCGGGTTCACAATGATGGTGAGAGCAGAGTCATCCCAGAAGAGGTCCGGGTCTTTGGGGTCACTGGAGGCCCCCGGGGGCCCACTGAGCCCTGAGACCCGGCGGTGAAGGGAATGGATGCGCACAAGGCCCAGGATGACCATGAGTACCAGGAAGCCCACACACACCACGATGATGAGGGTTGCGGCACTGGGGACCACTGTGGGGAGAGCAGGAGGAGAACATAGGGATATGGCCAGGTGGGGCACTGGACCGGGCAGAGGCTGCCCAAGCAAGAGGAGTGCTGTGCGAAGTGGCCCAGGACAGGTCGGAGCCTGAGGAGCTGGAAGAGAAATGGGCACTAGGAAGGGCAGGAGCAGAGCAGCTGCGGCAGGACTGGAGTGCATGCGGAGAGGGAGGCAGGGGCCAGGGAGGGGACGCTCCTGGCCAGTACTGCCATGACAGCAACAGAGTGCAAGGACAGAGCCTGCCTAGATAGAGATGCCCAGACAGAGGGACGGAGGGGATAGCCACAGGGGCCTGACTGAGGCAGGAGCAGATGCAGGCTCCAAAGCCCTCCTGGAGGAGCTAATGGCCCCAGGGTCGGGGACACGCCAAGGGGCAAGGAGCAGCCCCTTCATGTACCCACCTGAGCTGGACTCGCTCCTGCTTGTCGACACCTCCCTCCTCCTCATGGGCTCAAGGCTTCGGGACGCGTGGGGCCTCTGCTCCTTCCTGGCCTCCCCCTGAGGCATCCCCGCCTCCCCCTCAGAGCTCCCCTTTTTCCCACCCTTCAGCCTCACTTTGATGCCCAGGTTCATGGGGATGTGGATCCTGACAGGCAGTGAGAGGTGGAAGGGTACCTGCACCCACACGCGGACCTGCGAGCTGATGGAGGACAGACAGACGTGCATGCACAGGTACAGGCCCAGCAAGAACACGTGGGCACACAGCTGAACCAGAGCCACCATACCCTGCACCTGAGCCAGGGCCCCAATGGCCTGCACGCCTGTCCTCACCATCCACCTGGCCACCTGATCAAATATCGGAATTAACAGAACGTGTCTCAGCGTCTCCAGAAAGGTGTGGAAGAGCCACAGGTGCAGAGCCACCCAGCTCCCCACCAGCTGAGCAGACCAAGCAAGCCCCTGCAGGAGGACGTAAACACTGCAGGCTTGGGCCACGAGGACTGCAGAGGAGGTGGCTTTGCACACGGCCCTGCCCGCCCTCAGCACACACAGGTACAGCTCTCTGAGAAGCACAAGGGGGCAAAGCAGGGACGTCTCCAGCCCCAGGCACAGCACATGGAGGCAGAGACCCCACAGGTGCACCCACAGGCCCAGGGCCTTGGCAGGCAGCTGAGTCACAACAGGCCACATGTCCACACCCCTGCAAGACACCTTGACCCAGGACACGCAGCCCTTGCTCAGGGGCTAGTCCATGTGAGTTGCACAGGCACGCCCCTGCACACACACATCACATCCCAGCCCAGCCCCAAGTTTACCTACAGCCTGAGACTTTCACAGCGATGGACAGAGCAGAGCAGAGACGCATACAGCCCAGGAGCCCCCCAACCCTGCTGCAGATGACCTCCTCAGCAGCCACCAGCACGCTCACAGTCACCCACTCCAGTGCCAGGCAGGTGTACGCGGAAGGCCTGGCTGGGCAGGACTGCCAGCCATGCACCTCCCAGAGGCCGCCCAGGGCTCTTGGCCAAGTGTGTCCCCAGACTGACCTGATCCACAGCCCACTCAGGGCCACTTGCCAGGCAGACTGACTCTGCCAGAGCAGCGTGGTGGGCAGGCTTCGGGGCACTGGCTCCCAGGAGAAGATGGGCCAGGCAGGATGAAGTTTCTCAACCACCTTCGAATGGGGGAGGAGGGCCAAGGAGACAGAGCCACCCTTCCTGCCCACCAGCCTAACACAACCCCTTCTGTCTCCTAGTCAGTGGGCAAAACCACCCCACTCGCTGATGGCCCGGGGGCTAAGCCGGCCCACAGTGGGGCCTCGGCCAGTCAACTTTCACCCGGGCACCAGGAGAACAGGCCAAAGTTTCTGGCATATGCTGCATCGGTGCATTTGTCCCTCTGAGCCCCGGGCTGGTGAAGAAAATGCCAGGTTGGTTACCAGGAATAAGAAAGGACCCCAAGAAAGATAAAATACAGACACTCTGTAGGCAAACAAGTCGGGTTAATTAGTATAAGATGGCCCAGGGGCCAGGGATTTAGCTCAGTGGTTCAGGCACCTGCTTTGCAAGCACAAGGTCCTGAGTTCAATCGCCCGTACCAAAAAAAAAAAAAGATGGCCCAGGACGCCGGGGAGATGGGAGAATTTTAAAATTAGCTACAGACAAAAATCAAGAATATAAGAAGTTCCAACACCCTTTCTAGCTCCATTAGATGCGATCAGTTCACTCTGCCCTTGAGCAACCTCTCTGGCCTAGTGTCAGGGCTGTTTTAGCAAACGGCCCATCTATTGTGAGGACACTATTGAAATCCCTGTCCTCACCCCATGTGGTCCCCTCCTTGTGAAGAAAGAGCCTCAGGGGAGTCACGTTGGTTCCTACCCTACTTGGTTCCTACCCTGCGGTCCCACAGCTGCTCCACTTTCCTTCCACTTTAGCTCCAAGGAAGCCCAGAGTCAAAACCCTGGCACGCCCCTGCATCTGTATTGTACATCTCAGCACGCACTTGATGAGGTGGCCTTATTCCCTGGCTACATCACTGACCTTTTCTCTTTACCTCCTCATTCATTTTCTTTTCAATCCTCTTTCTTTTGTGAGTTTTTCTGGGAAGCTTCAGATTTTTGTAGGAAACAAAGTAGGGAAACGGTGTCCAAACTTTGCCGGGCACCAGAAACACAGGGGATCTTGGAGAACCACTGATGCCTGGCTGCCACCCCTAGACGTTCTGACATCACTGTTTTGGGGTGTCACTTAAACCCCAAGACTTTTTAAAGCTCCCGAGTGACTATGATGCACGTCAAAGTTTGGGATAACTCCGTTATCTCCTCTCACCCTTCTCAAACAATCTCATTCTCCCTTAACTGCCCTCCTAGATTCCCAATTTCTCAGCTTCCCAGTGCTTCTCCTGCTTGCAGACCTTCTCTCCAAGGTCTGAGCTCTGACCCTACATAGGCCACCCGCCCCTGACCATCCTAGTTGGCACAGATCTTTGTCCAGAGCACATGGAGCCACAGAGAAACGGGCCTCCGTCCCACTGGGCCAGACCGTATCTCCTGCTGCTTGTGCATGATTAATTTGACATTTCGAAACCATAATTCTGCAACATCACCCTTGGGCTCAGGAAGAGGGAGGGAAGGAAGACCTGAGGAGTCAGAAAAGGGCTGGAACAGGTTTGATGAGGCGGATCACCTCTTGGGCCAGGTTATGGTGCCTCTCCAAGGCCCTCAGCCAAACTCTGACCCCTGCGCCTGCTCAGGCCAAGACAAGGAAGGAAAGGCCGACTGGAACTCGAAACTGAAATCTAGAGGGAAGCATGGGGCACCTGGACTCCAGCTCAAAACAAGGATGGAAGGAAAAGGAGGCAGGGAGAGAGAAGACCCCAGTGGTTCAAAAAAAATAAAGATTTAGTTCACTAGAGTGTCTCCATTGACTAAATATCATGTGACATGCCTTTGAACCTTTCTTTGCTCCTTGGTTATGCTTGGGGGGTGGGGGCAGCAGTGGAGATTAAACTCAGGGCCTTCTCACTAGGCTACCTCCGCAGCCCATTTTTACTTTATATTTTGTGACAGAGTATTGCTGAGTTGCTAAGTTGCCCAGGCTGGGCTCAAACTTGTGATCCTCCTGCCTCAGCCTCCTACAGTGCTGAGGTTACAGCTGTGCACCACCACACCCAGCTTTGGTTATGCCAGGGCTGAGGGCCATGTTAGGGCACAGGCTTTTGGAATCACACTGTCTGGATCCTAATGCTGGCCCTATCTTTGCATTCTCTGTGCCTCTATATCCTTGCACTTAAATGGAATCACTCTGACACCTATCTCATTTGTTGTTTGCAATGGCTCGATGAGTTCTATGTGTAAACACAGTGATGGGCACAGTGTGAAAGCTCCTTGTGTTTGACAACCTATTCTTACCTTTACCGGCCCTGGAATGAGTGTTGCCTGCCTGGCAGCGGTCAGTGACAATTTCCCCCAAGCAAGCACTCCCGGGCTCCGTAGGGAGTTGCCTAAAAGCCCCCTGCACTGCTGTCTGACATGCTTCCAAAGTGACCAGTCGAAAAGTGGCTTCAATGTTTACAAAATTACAATGCCTTCCAGAGCCAGCTCTGACAAAAGCAGATGATTAAGTCGGATAATATCAAACAGGGCCCAAGGCAAGGTGGGTCCCGAAAAAGTGACACAAATAAATTTATCTTGTAACTTGGTTTTGAAAACAACTTTAAAACAGAATTCCAAAAGTCACTTTCAGCACTGTCAGCATCATCTGTCAGTGTTTAGTAATGTACGGAAAGACTTGCTTGATAAAATAAATGTAAATATCAGCTTACTGAATAGTTTGCAACTTCATAGAGAGAAGAAAAATGCATAGAAAACAGACTGGAACATAATATACTGTATCAAGAGTGGTCTCCTCTGTGGTAGAAGCCTGGCTCATTGTTCTTTCTCATTTTTCACACTTGTGTTGTCTGGTTATTTCTACAATTAAGCAACTCTTACATTGAAAACAAAATTGTCCCACTGGTAAAGGACCATGGTCAGGGAACAAGACTGTTTTGAAGGCAGCTCCCCATCTGGAGGTAAACCTTTGCACATTTTGTCTTAGAAATATTCTGACAATTTTGTAGACGCATATAATTATAGCAACTCTCTCCTTGAAGGAAGGACAGTATCAATAATTCTTTTATGTCCCAAACACCATTTTAATCAGTGCTAGTACCCTGTGGGTGCTTCATAGATGTCTGAGAGCTTCATACAGATCTCTAGGTCTACAGCTAATTTTATATGGCCGGGGTTAGCAGGAATCGTAAAGACACAGACACCCCACAATGACTGATGCCAGTGCCCAGGTCAATGACTGAGGAAGGGACAAGTCCAAAGCTGCCCACTAAGCAGGTGCCAGGGGAATAGAATCCACTGCTCTACACTGAACCTCCCGTCCCAGGCTGAAGGGGAGGCTCCCTGTGCCCAGCCCTCCCTGCCCAGTCTGCCTCAGCTTACGTACTGGAGTTCCGGTGGGAGCTGGCCAGGCTGTGCCCAGCCATCTCGGGAGGGGGCTGGTGACCTCGGTGCAGGAACTGCTGGGAGCTGAGCACGTGACTGGGATGTGCCACCCGGTTCACACTGTGCAACACGTTGACCTGGGCAGAGGAAGGGCTCCATGGCACACGCTCCTCACCTCCAGGGCCCAGTGCCACCTCCTAACTGCCAACCCGCACCTCCTCCTCTACCCGGGGCCAGGCCAGGAGTCCCCCAGGCTGCAGTGTCCCTGCCCACCAGCCACAGACATGAGCTATGGTGGAAGGAGCTCTGGGTACCTCCACAATGAATTCATTGCTGGAATAGCGGCCGTTCATTTCTGAGCAGGACAGCCGGAACTTCCTGGCATAGAGGGCGGCTCCATGTCGCAGCTGATAATGAGCCTGCCTCAGGATCTCCTCATACACGGTGATGCTCTCCACACCTAGGGAACATGGACGCATGTGCAGGGGCCAGCGAAGGCAGCCTGGGCAGCTCTCTCACTCCACTCCCACCAGACACCCGCAGGCAAAGCCACAGAAGGCTCAGCACCATCCCTACAGGGTGTGCTCTGGGCTCCCGAGGCAGAATGCTGCCGCGCCCTCCACTCCACTCCAGTGTGCTGGGGCGAGTGAGCAAGGCCCCACTTCCTGCTCTGCCCTTCTGGGCCAGCTCTGTGGCTTCTGGGGAGGAAAGGAGAAAGCACAACAGAAGGGAGGTGACAGGCAGGAGAGAATCAGAGGGAGAACACACAGCCTCCCTGAGGCTCGGAAGGGGATGGAAACAGGAGGGGGTGGTCAAAGGCCTCTTCTCCCTTCTTCCACCCTTTGGGCCCTGCAGAGTATTCTGGAAACCAGCAGCTCACCACTCCCCAGCATTCATTAATAGATGATCACTCGACTCAAAGCTGCAGTGTGTGTTCTTTCCACTCCCCTTCCCTCCCTTCCACTCCTCCACCCAAGGTATATCAGGTACAGGTACAAATTCCCAATGATGAATGTGATCATAATGTATACCTAAAATGTACGAATAAAGTTAATTAAAAAAAGAAGCCAGGGCTGGGGATTTAGCTCAGTGGCACTGTGCCTACCTTGCAAGTGCAAGGTCCTGAGTTTGATCCCCAGTACCAGGAAAAAAAAAAGCTACAGTGTACGCTGGAGTCGAGTGAGCTGGAGGCCAGGGAAGGTGACTGATAATACCAAACAGCTGGAGGACCCAAAAGCTCATCAGGAAGCCTGAGCTCAAAGAGGGGAGGATAACAGAGGCCTGGAGGGAAACAGAACCGAAGCCAGGGGCAGATGTGAGTCCAGCCATGGAGAGGAGAGAGAAGAGAGGAACATGTGGACCCTACAGCACCTGGCATACTTCCCCAGCTGCAATATGGAAGCCAAAGGATCTTCCAACTGGGAAGGTACAGGTGGCACTTGGCCACCCCCTGGGCCTGGAAGGACCCAGGCGCTTCCTCAGGTGAGGGGCACAGCCACATGAAACACAGCTCCTGACCCCACTGACCAGCGATGGTGAGGTAGGCAGATGTGTTGGTGAGCTCCAGCCCTCGCTGCTGCACGGATGTCATGTCCAGGAGCAGGCTTTCCTTCTCGGGGTCCAGGTCGTCTCCCACCAGAGAAACTTCACAACCATCAAGGTTGTGCACAATCTCATCTGACATGCGTGTGTCCGTCACTGGGTGGGAGAGAATCGGAGTCCAGGTCAGAGCTGGGCCCACTGAGGTTCTGATACCCGGCCATCACCATCAGTTCATGGCCACTTTTCTGCCCCTGCTAGGGGCTTTCCATAAAGGAAGTCAGCATCATTTTCATCAAACCATTATGCACAGTCTCCTTACACCCACAGGCCTCCTAAGGTTAAGATGACATCGTGCAAAAACACACGAAGTACTCGTCTGCAGCCCCCATCCGCTCCCTCGTTCTGCTTGCAGACATTGGGCCCCGCCGTGGATGTCACTTCCTGGGGCCATCCTCACCTGTCCCCTGCCAACTTTCATCCTTTTTGGCCTCCACTTGGTGAGAAATGGAGCAAGTGATCTGAAGATCAGGGAACAGAGGGACACCTTCGGGTCCCTCAAAGTCCACAGCAGGGCGGGCAAAATGGGCAGTGCCGCTTAGCAGGATCTGGGGAGCATCAGGCTGAAGAACCACCACATAGCCCTCCACTTCGGGGATGGACACACAGGACTCTTCGCTGAAACACCTACAAGAGAGGGGAGACAGACCACACGTGACCCCAGCACTCTCTCCCTTAAAATCTAGGTTCTGTTCATCACTGCGGCCTCCACCTCTACAGCACAGCACCCCCTGTCCAGGGGAGGGGAATAGTACATCTGCACCCCAACCCCATAGCAAAGTTGGAGGGGGTTGGGGACAAAAGGTAAGACAGCCCCAACCTGTGGGGGATTGCATCATCAATGCTGTACCCCAAGATTACAGAACATCTATCAAACTCTATCTGGATAAAAAAAGAAATTGAACTGACAAATATGTGTATATATACACATAGTTCTTTGTTGATGTTGTTGTTGTTTTGTTTTGTTTTGTTCTGTTTTTGGTACCGGGGATTGAACTTGGGTCTTTCCACTTGTGAGGCAGGCGCCAGAACCACTAAGCTAAAATCCCCAGCACTACACATAGTTCTTTATCCAGGAGGTTAAAAAAAATACACAGTTTCAGTATACGGTCTGGCAGATGTTGCCCCCAAAATATAAGGAGGGATCTATCAAAGGGCGCCATCTTCCTCAGTGTGTCTTCCATTCCCTCCAATATCAGAGAAGCTGACCACTGGTGAAGATAAGTGACCTTGGACTTAGACCCACCACCCCGCGGCCTGACTGACCTGGGCATCAGTCCTAGAGGACTCCGCCACTCTGAGCCAACCAACAGGGCACCGCCCAGGACCCAAGCTTCGGGGAGAACTCCAGCCCCGCTCTGCCAGCAGCACTGACACCAACCATCTCATAGCACTTGCTGGTTTGTGAACCACTTTGCCCACATCATTTTATTATCACCTGTTCCTGTGCTGTAGAATAGGGATAAGAAACCGAAGCTCTTAGATCAAGTATGAGGCACACACAAGAAATATTGTCAATGGCAAGACTTAAATCCATTCTTCTTATTCCAAGTCCACTGACCTTTTCACTAAACCACAGCTACCATTTGGAGCCTGGGTCGGCACCAGGGAAATGTATTTATAAAGAAATTTCCTGGGCTGGGGATTTAGCTCAGTGGTTCTGCCGCCTGCCTCGCAAGCAGAAGGTCCTGAGTTCGATCCCCGATACCAAAAAAAGAAAAGAAAAGAAATTTCCTGCTTTGGTTTGAATGTATCCCCCAAAAACTATGTGCTGGAAATGTAAACCCCAATGAACAGTGTCGGGAGGTAAGACCTAATAGCAAGGCTCATGAGTGGATTAATGCTGATTACAAAAGGACTGAAGCTTCAAGTTTGATCTCTCTCTCCCTCTGTTTCCACCATGAAATGATAATACCAAGGCAGCCCTCATCAGATGCCAGGCTCTATAAGTGGCCTAGTCCCAGGAATTCCAGCAGCACCAAGCTGCCCGGGACAGGAAATCACTTTCAAAGAAGTACCTAAAAACATGGAAGCAGCTGTGGACCTGGGCAGTGGATATGGGCTAGAACAGCTTTGAAGGGAATGCTAGGAGAAGCTTGAAGAGAATGCTGGGAGAAGCTTGTGCTGCCCCAACAGACAGGGCTCAGAAGAGAAGAACTGTAGGGAACGCATGGAACTTAGAAATTACCTACGAAGTCATCATCAGAACATTGTAGAACTGCAGGCAGCAACAGCCATTCTGATAAAATCTCTTTTGTGCTCACTTCAGCAGCTCATATTCTGATAAAGTCTTGTTAAAAAATGAGGACTATCAAAAGAAAAAGGACAATCTTATTGGATATTCATAAAGACTATCCTTGGGGAAAAAATTGGCTAAATTATGGTCCATGCTTGATAGTTTTGTGGAAGGCAAAATTTAAGAGCAATGAACTAGATCACCTGGTGAAAGAAAAATGCTAAACAAAATATCGAAGATGTGTGGCTACTTTTAGCCACATACAGTAAAATGAAAAAGGAAAGAAATGATTTAAAGGTGGAATTTATCACTAAAAGGAAAACAGACCTTTAGGGGCTTGAAGAATTCCCAGCATGACCAAGTGAAAACAGAAAATGTGCACCAGAGTATGGCCAGGCAACCCTCTGACGAAGGGATTTGCACGGACAGAAGGAAGCAAGGTGCTTTTCATCAAGACACGGGGAGAATGGCCCTGAAGCCATTTCGGAGACCTTCAGAAAAGCCCAGGATACCTACGAGAAATTGTCACCCACAACCCTGTGCCCCTCAGGTCCTGTCCCCCACATTCTGGAGCAGTGCCCTTCGGCCACGACTCCATCATCTCAAATGCAGTCTGGACCACTGCTCCAAAGGGGACAGGGAGGAAGCCCTGGTGGCACCACGTGCTACTGCCTCATCATGAGCTCAGGATGCAAGAGCTACGGGGGCATGGCTTCCTCCACTCGGTACCAAAGGATATCCGGACAGCCTGTGGACTCAAGCAGAGACTTGTCACTAGGGAAAGCCACCATCATGCTTCCTACTGGGGCAACACTGAGCAGAACGGCGAGTTGGAAGTCTCCGAGGGCAGAGTCACCACAGAGACCCCAGAACTGTACAGACCTACCAGCATGCAGCACTGGCTGGGAGAACTGACGGCGCTACAGGGCCTGAGCCCAGCCCAGCCATGGGAGTGGGGCTGCCCATACCTTGGGGGCTGAACCCCACCATGGTGCGTCCAACAAGTGTCCCGTGGGGCTACTCAGAGGACTACTCTGGAGTCTCAGGATTTAATGCTGCTGCCCTGGTAGCCTCTGCACTGCCTGAGACCAGTTACCCCTTTCTTTTTTTCCTTGTTGCTCCCTTGTGGAACAGGAATGTCTATCCCATGCTTGTCCCATCATGATTTTTTGGAAATGGGTAACTTTAATTTCACAGGCTCACAGGTGGAGGGGAATTTGCCCCAGGATGAATCCTGCCTTGAGTCTCACCCGTATCTGATTTAGGTGAGACTCTGGACTCTGGACATTGGGCTGTGCTGGAACAAAACAAGACTTTGGGGTCACTAGGCCAGAATGAGCGTATTTTGCATGTGAGAAGATGATAAATTGTGGGGGCCCCGGGGCAGAATGCTATGGTTTAAAGGCCCCTCTCCAAAAAGGTTCATTTGTAGGCAACTTAACCCCCGATGGAGTGGTGTTGAGAGGTAGGGCCTAATGAGAGGTGTCTAGGTCATGAAAACTCCACTCACAGGAGTGCATGGGTTAAATATTAACTATGGAAGGACTGTAGTGCTCGCTCTCGCTCTCTCACTCTCTCTTCTTGCCTCTCTCTCCCATTCTCTCTCTCTCTCTCCCTCCCTTCTTCCGCACCCTCCTTTCTGCTGTTCCGCCAGGGGATGACACAGCAAGGAGTCCCTGGCTAGATAAATCATCCAGGCTCAGTATCCTGTCATAGCAGCGCAGAAGGAACTGATACATCTGCCTTGAACAAGAAGATTCACACGAGAGTAGGGACTCAGGTGCACACACTGCCACTGACTGAAATGATTTCACAGAGAGAGCTGGAATTATTAATGCTACTGAGCGTGCCCGGCTTGGCTGCTCAAGCAGCAGATGCGATGGCCGCAGGGCCCTGGAGTTTCCAACGACCATGACTTGCTGAGTTCCTGAGCCACACAGACTAGGCCCCTCAAAGGAGGGGAAGGCACTGCCCTCCTGGGCAGGAGGGAGAATGGGTGGTGAGGAGGACAGTAAAGGGAACAGAGGAGTGTGAAACAGGAAAGGGAGGCAAGCGTGCTGGGCATGTAGGTCAGTGGTGCTGTGCCTGTCCCACGTGTGAAGGCCCTGGGTTCCATCCTCAGCAACACACACACACACACACACACACACACACACAAATACACACACACAGAGAAGGTGGGAGGGAGGAGGAGCAGGAAAGGAGGGAGGGAGGCAGGCAGGCACACATGGCTGAGAGCTCTGAATGTGATGAGAGTTCAATCTGTGAACTGGGCATGGTGCTGCACACCTGGAATCCCAGCACTCTGGGAGGCCGAGGCAGGAGGATGGCAAGTTCAAGCCTAGCCTGAGAAAATTAAGGACTTAGCAAGACCCTCTCTTAAAATAAAAATTTACAAAAAGGCTGGAGATATAGCTCAGTGTGAAGGCCCTGGTTTCAATCTTCAGTACCACAAAAGAGTCTAATTTTTAGTTTTATACCATGGACAGAAAGTCCATGATGTCTTATTTATAAAGGAGTATGCTCACAAAAAGTCTGATTTAAGATCACCACAGGGTGGAGAGTGAACTAAAACTACATCGAGTAGTTGGGAAGCGGGACAAGAGGCCAGGTTTGAGGTCTTGAAAATGGAAAAAGACAGAACAGTTTCCAGACACCCGCACAAAAGCGGATTAGGTGTCCTGGGAACTGATGGGGCATGGGGGATAAAGAGGGAGGAGCCAAGGATGCCTCAGGAGTTTCAAGCCCGGATGATGCAAGGTTAGAGAAGCCATTAGAAAGAGAAGTTGAGGACCAGGGATTTAGCTCAGTGGTTTCACCACTTGCTGTGCAAGCTTAAGGACCTGAGTTCGATCCCTGGTACCAAAAAAAAAAAGGTTAGAGAAGTTGGGCCCAAGCTGGGTGGTGCACACCTGGAATCCCAACATTATGGCAGGAGGATTGCAAGCCCAAGACCAGACTGGGCAACTTAGGGAGAACCTGCCTCAAAATAACATTTTCAAAGGGCTGGGAATAGAGGTCAATGTGAAGGCCCTGAGTTCAAGCCCCAGTACTGCAAAAGAAGAGGGGTGGGGTGGGGGGTGGGGGGAATTATTGCAAGTACCTACTTTGGGCACTGGTTATTTATAAAGTTGATTATTTCAGAATTAGCTCACCTGGGTTGAGGTGCTGGCAGAACTTCTAGACAGAGGCTGCAGGAAGCACCTATAGACTCAAGAGCTATGGAAAGAAGACAAAGCTAGAGAAAAAGATGTTGTTTCCATCGTTCAGGGGGTAATGTCAGGAGTAGACAAGTTTTCTAAGAAACAGATTTGAATTTTTTTTTTAATTTTTAACTCTTAGAAAACTTGCATTTATTTAAGCATGGACCAAATAGTTGCATAAATCTGGCTTTAAATGGACAGAAATCCAAGTGCCAACAACTGGAAGCTAAGGAAGCCACATGGACAAAGGCAAAGATACGCATTTGAGAGGTGGTGCTCGGTCTCTCTCTCTCTCTCTCTCTCTCTCTCTCTCTCTCTCTCTCACACACACACACACACACACACACACACACACACACACACACACACCTCTATATTTTTCCCCACACTCCCAGGGAAGTTCTAAGATGACACCAACCATGAGGGAGGCTTAGACTTGGAAAAACCAGAGCTGTCTTTCTTAACCTCTTAAGAAAATGCCAAGGCCCTTTCCTCCTTCTAAAGGACCAAGAGCGGGTTCCGCACCCTTGGATGGGCCTCCATCCAAGCCCGAAAGAGGCATGAGGAATTCAGTGGAGCCACTAACAGAGAAGGTCAGCTCCTCCACGTGGGGATTCCTCCTGCTGAGCTCCACCTCTGGGCAAAATCAGAGCCTGCCCTTCTGCCGTGCCTCCTGAGGACACTGAAGGGAAAGAGCTGAGTCCCTGGTCTCTGAGGGACTGAGCCCTCCACAACTGGGCGGTAACCCTTTAACACTGGAGTTCTGACAAGAGCGCGGTGAGTGCCCACTTAGCTCTGACCTGCGCCTGCGGCCTCAATTTCCATGACCTTTGGCTCCATGCCAAAACCACACACCACAGACCAGTGGCCCAACTCCCAAAAGCCACTGCCTCTGCCTTCCACAGCCCTAACTGAATGTGAGGCCTGACAGTCAGGCCCACTGGAGTCACAGATGTTTATCTTCAGATAGCTGGAGAAACTGGGGCAGAGTAGGAAGAATGCAGGAATCCTGGCTTCCAGATCATGTACTGCACCCACCAAATGGCAGTATCTCCAAAAACAGGCCCATGCACCATGATGAGGTGTGAAAATGCCTTCATACAAGAGTAGTCAAGCTTTAGACTCTGCTAGGCATTTGATCTGGATTCTAACATTTAGTTCTCATAATGATTCCTTCAGACTCTATTATTATCCCTCATTTGCCAAGTTTATTTAAAAAGCTAGTAACAGGTCCTGTGTCCTTTACTACTTATGCTCTCATTGTCTCTCAATCTGTATTTTTAAGTACCTAATGTATGCCTAAACTTTGAAACAATGTAGAATTTTTCTTTGAAAGGATCCAAAATCATTCACTTAGAATTCAGAGGTAAGCCAGCTTCTCCTGCAAAGGACCAGTCAGTACATAATCTCATCTTTTGGTCCATATACAGCCTCTGCTCCAAACCCCTGGGCCACACTATGTTCCAATAAAACTGTGTTTACCAAACAGACAGCAAGCCTGGGACCATAGGTTGCCAACCCCTACACTTGGCTCCTTACATTGGCCTGGAAAGTCTTAGTGAAGCAGATTAAAACAGGCAAAGCAAACCAAAGTTTGTTCTCTGCTCAAGGTCATCCAGCCAATTTGAGTTGAGTCAGATGAACGTCAGGCCCCCCAGCCCCCAGTCAGCTCTGTCCCACTTGACCCGTCAGCAAAGGGACCCCCAAAGCCCCAAGATATGAACTGCTCCTTGGGAAACCCGAGTCTAGCCAGGCTCTGCTCCCAACATTCCCACATGACCTTGGGCAGCCAACTGCCCTCTCTGGGAGCTCAGAGGGGGAGGCCCGCTCCAGGTGACATCTTAGGCCACCCAGCAAGACCTGGCCTGCTCCGACTGCCCTGGCCACCCAGCACTCACTTGACGGCAGTGGTGAGGCGCAGGGGCCTGACGCCGGGCGTAGCAAAGCGCAGACTGTTCATGTAAGCCACATGCTGCAGGGCGTGGTTGAAGGTCTCCACATCATCCCCCTCCAGGGTGAGCAGGGACTGTGAGGGGTTCACGTGGACCTGGGCCCCAGACACAGACACAGCTGAGAGCGGGACAGGAGGTGGGCGGAAGGAGGCAGGTGGAGAGGTGGGGTGGGCAGGGGCAGGGGCCATGCTGGGAAGGAGAGGGTGGGAGTGGTCTCTACCTTCATGCCTTTGCCCAGGCTCTCGAAATCCCTATAGTCCAGCCCCTCCCGGCATGCATAGAGGCACTCGATGACCTCGCGGCTCTCCAGGCGACCTGAGCGCACGCTGAAACCAGCCAGGTAGCCATGGAAGTAGTGGTGGATCGGCAAGGGGTCTCCTAGGGCAGAAACACAGGGGTAGGCCAGCGGTGAGAAGAGGAAAAAGAGAGGAGGAGGGGATGGGAGGGGGCCTAAGAAAGGGGGAAAGAGGATGAGCAGGCTATAAATAAGGAGAAACTTGGAAGGGAAAAGAAAGAAAGGAAAGAGATTAGATGTGAGAGAGCAGTGAGGATAAGAGACAGGCCGGAGATGGGAGCAGTGGGACCAGACGGGCTGGGGCTGCAGCTCAGGGCCAGAGGGCTCACCTAGTGTGCAAGGCCTGGGTCCCAGCCCAGCACTGCAAGAGAAAAGGGAGGTGCAGAAGAGAGGGTAAAGCCAGGGAGAAAGAAAAATGAAAAACAGACACGACAGAAGGAGAGAGAAGAAAGAAACAAGAGGAGAGGGGAGGAGAAGCTCAAAGGAAAGGAGGAGGCTGAAGGAGTGTTCCGACGGTGACATGCAAGGACACCAGGACGGATGTGTGTAAGCTTCGCGGACAGAAGCTCTCCCCCTCCTGCATGTCTGCCTCATGCCGCCTCCTTTCTACCTGAAAAGCCAGCAGGAGGGGCCCTTTCCTGCATTCTGTGTTCACCCAGTACCCAGCCTTGCTGCTCCAGGCAGACCCTGCCTGGCTGAAATTCTGCAAGGCTCTGCCCCCTGGTGGCCCGTGAAGTAGGAACTACAGAGGCCCAGTGAGACTTGGGGTGGGAAAGAGCACAGAGCAGAAAATCAGGACGAGAACTCTGGGGTCTGGGGGTTTGCACACAAAGTACCTCGGGTGGTGTCTGTACTGTTGTCTCCTCCCTTTTCCTTCTCTTTGTTCTTCTCCTCTGGGGACCAAAAAAAGTGGCAGTGATCTCAGGGTGGTGGGGACAGATGGACGAGAAAAACAAGAAGCCCTCATGCCCACTAGGACTTGCAGCCGCTCAGCTGAGTCCCAACCCCACTTTGGTTGTGCCCCAACTTCCCAGGCTTCTGTTACAGATACTCCCTCAAATATGTTGCAGGGGGAACACAAGAGCCTGGCCAGCTAGGCACACGCGTGCACTCCAGGGGGAAAATACGAAAGAAATGGCTAGAAGGGGGAAGGCTGATGACACTCTAAAGGGTCGCAGGGCCCCTGCAGGTGTGCGCTGGGAAATCAGCATCACTGTCCCTGAAGTTACAGGAAGTTACACTCTGGACACCTGAACAGGGAATTCCTCAAGTCAGAGGAGATGGCCGGGGACACGGAGGCCATGGTGTCCCTCGGTGAACACGGTTCAGAGTGACCACCCCACTGCAGGGATGAGCGGGGGTGGGAAAAGGCTGCCTTGCTCCTCAGCAGGCTCCCTCCCCTCGACACCCGAAAAACTCTAAGTCCTCGCTGAAAGGAGGGGAACCAACCAGTCCAGCAGGCCCCTATCATGAGGACGGGCTCCCTCCGGGGTGGGTGGATGAGGCCGTTGTCATGGATGAGGGCAGGGTCGAAGGAGATGCCATCAGCGTAGAGTGTGACCGTGGGGAACTCCAGATTCAGAGCATAGTGATGCCACTCATCATCACAGACCTTGGGGAGCAGCATGAGGACAAGAAAGTCTCAGTTACTTCCTGTGCAGAGAACTAACCTCACACAGCCCCATCTCCTAGGAGACCAGACAGCCCTGCATATTCCAGCTCTACCAAGCCCAGATCAAAGAATCTTGATTTTCTTGCCCAAAATCTACCAGGCAACCAACCTAGTACGGAAAATTCCACTAGCCCGGTAAACTTTCAAAACTGTAAACACAGAGTTGGGTGCAGTGGTGCACAAGCCCATGATCCCAGCTACATGGAAGGCTGAGGCAGAGAGGGATCACTGGAGCGCAGCAGCTCGAGGCCAGCCTGGGCAACACAGCAAGGCCCCATCTCAAAAAACAAAAGCACTATAAGCCTTAAACGATGTTGTGAACGAATTTTTCCAAAAATATTTGTGGACATATGTCTGGCACTGGAATCGCTGGGGCAGTTTCTACTCAACAGGAACCACTGACACAAACATTCCTTCCCTTGGTAGACTGTCCTGGGGTCGGCCAAGGTGGATGGAACAGGAGAATTGGCTTCAGCAACTTTCCTCTAGGCTCAGGCCTAGGCCCTCTACCCTTCCTCTCTTCACTTTTCCTCAGTTTCCATATTTATGCCAATAATTCCAAGCTCTCCTGCTCCAGCCCGGAACTCACCCTTGAATGCTGGGCTTTCCCTGAGACATCTCGCTGGCATCGAGGTGGCAGTCCGTGCCCCTCCCTTATCCCCCAGTTTGCCCCAGAGTATGAAGAATGGCACCGTCCATCCAGATATTCGAGCAGCTGGCCTGGGAGACCACATGGGTTCCGTTTTCCTCACCCCCACGTCCAGCCCACTGGCAGGTGCTGTCATCCGGGGTCCCAGGGGCACTCGAAGCTGTGGGCTGTGGGTCTCTCCAGCTCCATGGCCCGGCACCAAGGCCCTGGCCCTTTCCTGAGCGCTCCTACAAGTCTTGTCTGTTTACTGCCACTCCCATCTTCCATGGGATCCTGGCAAAATCCAAATCTGATCAGATCACACCCCTGCTTTAAACCCTTCAAAGAAAAAGGCTTCTCGTCTCTCCAACGCTAGCTGTAGCTGACAAAGTCCACCGTGTGCGTGTGCGCAGCCACCACCCAGCTCTGCACTCCATCTCCCGCCTTTCCGCTTAATCCAGTGTACACTAGCCTTCTCGCTGGCCTTCTTCCCTGCCTCAGGCCTTTGTGCCTGCTGTTCCCACTGCCAGGGACTCTTCTCACTCTTCGCATGGTCAGCTGGTACTTACTTATCTTCCAGGATGAAGCTGAGATTTCACCTCGGTCAGGTCTTGCCTGGACATCCGATCTAACATGAGTTCCTCTCTCCTTATCTTCCTCGTGGCTGACTTGTCGTTTGTTTGCTCACTCCCACTTTGTCTGTTAGTTTTGGGTTGGTCATTTGGTGCTGGGAGTGGATTCCAGGGCCTTGGCAGCCCAAGCTCATGTTGGACCCTGAGCTACACCCTCACCCCGATTTCATTTTTTTAAATATGGTTCCTTTAAGGGTTAGTAATGTAGCTCAGTGGCACAGTACTTGCCCAGCATGCACAGGGCCTTTTGATTCCCCAGCATGCACACAAACACACACACACACACACGCTCACACATGCACACACGCACACACACAATTATCTCCCCTAAAATGTAAGCTCACTGAAAGCAAAGATTTCGTTCTATCTAATACTCCTTTGTATGATCAGAACCTAACAGAATGACAGGAACTTAACTGGCATTTATTACATTTTCTTTTTAAAAAACTGAAAGTAAGTTAAGGAAACACTGAAAGGGCAACGTGAACAGTCTTAGCCACGTGGGAGGAAGTGGCAGGCTCTCCTTTCCTTACAAGAGGGCCACAGACAACAGAGGGTCAGGGACCGCCCTCACCTGTCCACTTTGGGATTTTCTAAGTCCATATTTTCTCCTTCTCTTCTAGTCCTTTCCTTTGGTTTTCATTTTTCATTTGCTTACTCAACCACTACCAGGACTTGAAAGGAAATTAGAAGATGAAAGCTGAAATGAGTCCTCACGGGTCCTTGTGAGCTTGAAAAATGAATGAAGAAGAGGCTGGGTAGCCAGGTATGGCGGCACAAACATAATCCCAGCAGTCTGGGAGGTTGAGGCAGCAGGGTCACAAGTTTAAGCCCAGCCTGGATAATTTAGTGACTTAGTGAGACCCTGTCTAAAAATTAAGTGTCTAGGGATGTAGTTAAGTCCAGAAGCACTGGGTTCAATCCCCAGTACCACCACCAAAAAAAAAAAAAAAAAAGAGGCTGTCACTGTTAGCTCAAGAAAGGATTTAAATTTCTTGTCTATTTTTATTTATCCTTTATAATTATAGACAAAAATATGTACGGTAAGTCCTGACTTACAATGTTCGCATTGCGAACTGTCACAGATACGAACAAACCTCGCATTACAAACATTCCACACACAGATGTGAACAAATTGTGGAAGTAGCTCATGTGTTTGCCAGTAAAAATAGTTTATTTACAGTGTGTGTGTGTGTGTGTGTGTGTGTGAGTGTGCAGATATCTTATGCTTTACATTGTATATTTGTGTCAAAGGTGTAGTCGGACTTAAATCTGACTTACGAACATTCTCTGGGAACCATACTCATTCATAAGTCAAGGACTTACTGTGTAAAGTGCTTTTCAGTCTATGAAGTTCTACTATCTCATCTAACCCTACAGCAGCCCTGGGTTATCAAATTCACGCTTAGACATATTAACCAAGATTTCATGGGCAGCGAGCTCCCTGGCAGCCTTCAACCCCATCCGGGCACCTCAGCCTTGCTTGTTTCTTGGTTACAACTCTAAGAGTCAGGGACACTGACAGTTAGGATTCTAGATAAGAAGGGGATTAAACAGAACACAGGAGGTGGCAGATGGGCTTGGTGTTGGCAGGAACTCCCTGCCCACGTCCATTTAATCCCAGAGGGCTCCCTGTGGGCCCACGCCTTGGAAGAAGAGAAAGAGAGAGCCTGGAGCTCAGTGGTCAGGGCTGAGAGTGGAGGCGAAAGAGGGCATGAGGCGGCCCAGGACACACCGAACACCCTTGTGCCGGAGCTGCTCACACCTGCCGGCCCCCTGGGCCCAAAGCCACTCACCTGCTCCAGCTTCCAGAGGAACTTGACGGGCCGGGCGCTCTCGAGCAGAGGCCAGTAGAGGAAGGCAATTCTGCAGCCATGGACAGTCAGTGAGTAGTGAGAGAAGCCATCCTCTGAGGGGACAGGACAGGGACAGGGTCAGGCACAGGCCCGAGGCAAGCTCAGTAGGGAGCTAGTGGGTTAGGAGCAGGGATTCTCTGCATCTCTCTCTTGTGTTTTCATTTCTTTCTTCTCTTGTGCCCTTCCCCCACTCCCCATCTCTCTCTGTCTCTTTCTCACACTCTAGTCCAAGTGACAACTAGGGCTCCTTGGGCTCTGGCTGGCCACCTTGCTCCACGCAGTGCTGCCCAGTCCTCTGGTTCATATGTACATCACGGGTGACAACCCTTTTAGGTCAAGAGAAATGAGGTCAGAGAAGTGGCTGGAAATAAAAGAGCAGGTCAAGGCTGAGCCCTCCCTGGAGGGATGTGTCACTGCAGTTGAGGGAAGACGGGTACTTGGTGGAGGAGCAATTAGCCTTTAGAGGAGGAGGATGGGCTGGTGATGTCTCAATCCAATGGAGGAGCTTTCAGAGGAGCAAAGATGGGGCAGCCCACTGCCTGGTGGGATGCAGGGGGACTGACCAGGTAGCTGCCAATGAGAATGAGAATGATGGAGAGAAATCCTACTGTACTAAAAGCAGGATTTCCACATGTTACATTGGGGATAAATCACAGAAGGTCTGGGAGTGTCAGAACTAGCACCGAGCCAGGTGTGGTGGTGCAGGCTTGTAATCCCAGCTATTTGGGAGGCTGAGGCAAAAGGTGGCAAGTTCCTGGCCAGCCTGAGCAACTTAACAAGATTTTCTCTCTAAAAGGAAGGAAGGAAGGAAGGAAGTTCTACCGACAATTCACAAACGAAGAGCGGGGAAGTGAGTTGTCCACTGGGCAGTGACAGATGCAAGACAGAAAAGCCCCCCTTGCAGACTAGCGCCCTGAGGAAGGCTCACCGTTCTGGACTGTGTTACACACGATGGTTTCCTCTTCCTTCTTGCCTTCCTTCTTGTTGGGAGTCGCACCGTGCTTCATCCAGAAGGACAGGGTAAAGTGGTCGCTGAGGCTGTCCTGGGGTCCAGTGCCCAGCCCAGCTGTGCCTCCCGGGGGCACCTGCACCGCCTGGGTGCCATTGAACCAGTAGATGAGGCTGCTGTCCTGGCTGTAGTGCACCGAGAGTCCCGCTGTCCAGTTGGCATTGGGGCCTGGCATGGGCAGCAGGTCCACCTCCCCAGGGGACGCACCTGTGGGAGCCCCAGGGACACAGTGTCAGCCCGAGATGCAGCAGGGGAGGAACTGGAAGGAGGCAGGGACTGAGGGGCAAGATTTCCTACAGCTGCTCTCGCCCTCTTGTGGCCTTTCAGAGACAAGAGGGGATGCAACGCTCCCCTGAATCTCCTCACAGTGAACCGTTAGCCACCTCTTCAGCTCTTCCTACCGCTGTCCCCTCATGTATTTGGTGACTCAAGCAACAATCGTGCAACTTCGCCAAGCATATATCTACCCACCCTCTGGGTCACAACCCCGCCAAAAGCCAGCAGAGACAAAGGCAGATTTCTGGGAAAGAGGTGAGGATGGTGCTGGAGGAGGGGCACACACACCGCAGAGCTTCCGCAGGGCCCGCTCTGAATAGTTATCTCGGTCACAGCCCTTGGCCACGTGGCTGGTCTGCAGCTCTATGGTGGCCTGAATGTTCCAGAGCGGCTCATCGCAAGTCTCCAGGCGGATACCAGGGAACAAAGCCAAGCTCCCGGCGCCGGGGGCATATTCGATCCTTTTGTTCCAGCCTGCGTGGGGAGACAGAGAGGGCAGTAGAGAGAGAAGGTGACCAGCCTCTGCTATCCATCCTCCTCCTCCTCCTCCTGGGGCCACTTCCGGTCCACAACACTAGGCTAAAAGCTTACCCACACATACCCCAACCTTCAGCATATCCCGTGCCAGTCACAAAGAACAGAGAGGGAAGCCAAGGGGAAAGGATTCATGAGCTTCACCGGGCGGGGCTCCTCACCTTGCCAGCTAGGCTTACAGGTGGGCTTCACCTGGATCTGCACCTCGGCATCATCTGCCGCCCGCTTCTTCCCACAGTCGTAAGCTGTCACCGTGAACTTGTAGAGCTTCTCGCCACTGTACTGCAGTTTCTCTGTGTTCTCAATGTTCCCTGGGGTGGGAGCAGGGCAGGATGGACAGGGTCAGGGGCACCAGAGAAAGCCCAGGAGGCAAAGGGGGTGTTACACGGGACCTAGTTGGGCAGTGGGTGGATTCAGCAGCAGGAAGCAGGAGGAAGGTATCTGGGAGGAAAAGGCTGCACATCCAGAGAGGAGGGTGACGTGAGGGTCTGAGAGGCAGGAAAAGATTAGAGCAGAGTCCTGCAGAATGTGGATGCACAGGGCTGGGCAGCAGGGGCCAGGAGTAGACTCACCGTCGTTGTCAATGAGGAAAGGGGTGTTGGGAGTGAGGATCTCGTAATAGCAGATCTGGCTGTACTGGGGGGAGCAGTCGCCATCGATGGCTTCCACCCGCAGGATGCGATCGTAGAGCTTCCCCTCAGTCACAGCAGCGCGGTATAGCCGCTCCACAAACACTGGGGCAAACTCGTTCACGTCGTTGACCCGCACATGCACAGTCGCCCTGCGTGACCAGAGCAGGAGGACGGACAAGGAAGCATTAGGCACCTCTGACCCGGGAAGAGCAGGAGCTGGAATCTGGATGGGGAGCCAGAGCAGGAGGGAGCCAATCACCCCTGAGCTGGCCCATTGCCGGCACAGGGCACTAGGCTGAGCCAAAGTCAGGCCAGAGGCCAGGCAACATAAGGAGGGGCCCAAAGACGGGAGCTGTCCTAAGGGGAAAGGGACATGCCCCCGGGGCACCGGATCTGACTGAATACTGCGGCACAGGTTAGGGTTAGGGGCGAGATAAAGGGTACCATGAAACCCAGCGGGCCAGGCCCAGGGGGATAACGACAGGAGACGCAGCGTGAAAGCCCAATCGGAACCAGGCCCAAGAGGGAGGCAGCACCAATGTGGAGCCCTCTCTCCACTGTGGCAAGTCTGAGCAGATCTCGTAAGCAGGGGCCACCTCGGCCTGGCCTCTCCCCACTCACGTACCTCCTGGGGCAAGCAGAGCTGGGCTGAGACCCTTCCTGCTGAGCTCTCCCCAGCTGGCCTCGATCCAGGCTCCCAGGGCCCAGAGGCAGAGGTTCTATCTCTAAAACGGCAACTGAGTCACAGGGAACACAGTATCACTAGTGCCTGAGTGCCCAGAAGCCCTCGCTGCAACTGTGCATGTGTTATGAATCACATGCCTGATGTGCTCTGCAAATACCCTGCTCAGGCAGTTCAAAGGGACCTGGACGTGTGCTGGGTGCACTTAACCTGCTCCTCCTTGTCCTCCTCCTCCTCCTCACCATGACCCCCACATATCGAGCCCTTCCCCATGGGGCAAGCTTTTTTTACACAAACCATCCCCCTGAGGGCTGCGGTGCTGCTTGCTCAGTACGCCTGAGGCCCTGGGTTCTACCCTCAAAACAGAACCCTCCGTTGATCTCTCCAGCAACCTTTCCATTCCACAGACAAAAAAGAGCGGACCCAGAAAGGACAGAGGTTGTCCACGGTTGTGAAGGCAAAGCCAGAATGAGGCCGCACTGAACCCTACAGCCTGCTGGTCAACCTGACTGAAGGCCTCAGGCCCTCTCAGCAGCAGCACGGGTGGAGTCGGTGAGGCAGGGACAGAGTGTGGCAGGGTGAGGGAGCAGCCCGGTAAGGCAGGGCCAGGCTCCTCACTTGTGGGACTTCTTGGTGTTGACCCCATCTGGGCCCTCGCCGCAGTCGTAGGCCTGGATGGTGAAGCTGTGCTCCTTCTGGGCCTCGCAGTCCACCGGCTCCTTGGCCCGGATCAGCCCCTCTCCAGTCGCCTTGTCCAGGATCACAGCCTCGAAGGGCACCCCAGACCCGTGGAGCCGGAAGCCACAGATCTCCCCTGGAGGAGGGGAAGGAGGGGAGAAGGGAGGTGTGGGAGGGAGGTGCCCCCCCCACCCCGCCCCCCATCTCCTCTCTTGCAGGCACCAAAGCGTCAGGGATCAGATGCACAACTCCAATCACTTGACCCGGCTTCCCTGAGCAGCAGCCGCCTGGAGCCACAGGGCCTCGAAAAATGCAAAATCGGAACACATTCAACCTCTGCCTGGCCAGGTCCAAGTCCAGCTCCTTCGCGCCCCTCCTTGAGCCGACACTGCTGTCCCAGGTCTCCCCTACTTCCTCCCTGCTCCTGCTCTCCAGACCCCTTTGCTCCGTCCTACCTGCTTTGCCACCCCCAGCCCCAATTACCTGCATAGCGCAGGGGGGCATCCTTGTCCAAGGCAAAGAGCGGCGGGTTCAGCAGGACCGTGTTGTCGTTCTCCATGACAATGCCCTGGTACTCAGCCTCGATCCACGGCTTGTGCTTGTTAGCTGGCCCCGCCCCAGGGGGAAGAGAGGAAGCGCCCATGAGCAGGACCCCCACGCCCAAGACAACCCTTGTGGACACAAGCACCTCACTCCCTGCTGGAGCACCTTGCAGGAGCAGAGGACTGAGGACAAGAAATCAGCTACAGAAGGAGCCCGAGGTCTGAGGGGGGTCAGCACCTTATCCTACTATAGAACGGTTTCCACAGCAACTGCCCTGCCGGCCCTCCATGAAAGGGACAGTCTCCCCTGGGAACCACGGTTAGGGAGGAAGGATCTCCTGACCCCCAGGCCCTCCTCACTGAGCTACATTCCCAGCTAGCCCTTTCTATTTTTATTTTCAGACAAGGTCTCACTAAATCACACAGTTGCCCGGGTTGGACACAAGCTCATGATGCTCCCGCCTCAGCCTCCCAGAACACTGGGCTTACAGGTGTGCAGCGCCACACCGGCTTGGGTGAAGAGTCTTTAGGGACTTTACCTGCTGGGGGATGGAGACTGGGCACTTGGGGAGCAGTGGTGACCCCCAAGGACCCTGGCAAGGAAAGGGATAGATGAAGGGCGGAGTAAAGATTTAGAAGTTTCCTGAGATCCTGACCATTTCTCCTCTCCGCCACCCCCCCACTCCGCACTTCTCCTAGAGCAGAGGAAGAGGAGAGAGGACAGAGGGAGGGGCAGCAAGGGGCAGCGCCACAGGACTGGACCCAGCAGCACCTCGCCCTGAAGGATTACGGACCTGGCCCAGAAGCACAGCCGGGCCTTCCCCGCTCCCGCTCCCACGCCTGGAGCAGTCACAACCAGCTGTCGCTGTTTCCCACAAGACTTCCCAACGCCAAGTGCCCCGGACCCCACCGTGACACAGACCCATGACTTCACCCCAGTTCTGGCCCACACCACCGCTCTTCCCTTCAACCAGCAGCCAAGGCAGGCAGAGGTGTAACTAGTCGCACCCCATCTCCCCACCTCCGGCCACTCAGTCTGGTCCCCAGGGCCCACAGCCCCCAGCTGTGAGGCTGCAGGGAAGGGAGGTGGTCATCGGGCTCCCTCCCCTCCCCTCTCCTCCCCTGCGGGCACTCTCTGAGCCCATCTTGCCCACACACAGACAAAGCCTATTCGCGACAGCCCATCAGCTGGACACGGCGGGCATCATCGGGGGAAACTGAGTCACCAGACCTCAGCCCCAGTATCCCACAGAGGGCGGGCGAGAAATCCCGATTGCCATTCTCCTCCAGCCACAGCCCAGCACGCTCCCTGCCAGCTGCATGCCTGCCCCTGACCCTCTCTTGCCGACCACCACAGCCCCTACCCTAACAGCCGGGAGGAAGCTGCAAGGTGGTGCACAGGAGGCCACGCAGGAAGTGGCAGGAGGCTCAGGAGCCAGGCTGAGGTCCTGGGCCAGGAGCTCCCACCACAGGCCAGGCCAGACAGAGAGAGCAGACACAGGGCTGTGACAGGCAGGGCCAGAGCTGGGTGCTTTCCCATAGCCCCCCTTCCAGCCCCGCTGCCCTCCTGCTCCTGAGCCTCCTAAGCTCCCTGCTCCCCTCTCTCGGCCCGCGTCTCATCTCGCTGTCTCCCGTGTGCTTCCCGGTCACTCATCCCAGGCTCCCTGCCTCTTTGGCTCCTTGCCCCTCTTCTCACCTCTCTTCCTGCTTCTGCATCCATCTCTCTCTGCCTCCACCTGTACCTTTCTGTCTCCTTCTTGCCCTCTCCCACGCCTCCTCTCCCCCTCCCCACTCACCAGCACCCCACACGCCCCCTTCTGCCTGCCTCGCCTTCCCTTTCCCTGCCCGTCTCCCTCCACCACCCTCCCTCGGTCCCTCTGCCGGCCTCTCCCAGCGCAGATGTCCGCTGACGCCGGCCGGAGAGGGCGGCTCTGCCACCCACAGCCCAGCCGGCACAGGAGAAGGGTAGGGATGCAGAGGACCACGCAGAACCTACGTGCTCCGAATTGCAGTTTCTCCCCAGGATGGAAGGGAGAGCAGCAGACGGTCCCTCGAATGCGGGGACCCAGGAGGGGCGGTGGGACCCATCGGGGCGAGTCCTTCTGAGACCCCAGGGAAACTGCAGACAAGGCGGGGAGACCCGGGGGGAACGGACCCAACGGAGCCAGGCGACCAGCAAGGGAAGCACATGGGTAGAAAGATGAGCCAGGGAGGACGGGGCCCTGGGAAGTGAGGCAGCTAGGAAGGAAGCAGGCCTGGGAAAGCAGCGAGAAGACGGTGAAGAGGAAGGGCCACCTGTCAGGTGTCACAGCCGGCGCCCCCCCCCGCCCACCCCACCTGGCGCTCCCCACACCTGTCAGCCCGCCACCCCCTCACTCACCTTTGTTGCCGCAGCTGGGTGGGAACAGCGAGGCCAGCATCAGGGGCAGCAGCAGCAGGGTCATGGTGCGTGGGGGGCAGGGCCAGGCCAGGATCCGCCGTCCCCTGGGAGCCTCGAGCCTTCGGATTCCACCTCGGGGAGGTGCAGGGCTCCCCAAGGAGGAGGGGCAGCGGGCAGTGACAGAAAGGGCCTGCTGCCCTTACTACCTCATAGGGCAGGCCAGGGAGGACCCCAGTGTGGCGCTGAGAGGGCACCGGCCGCGGCTGCCTCTCGATCCCTCGGAGCCCCGCGTCCTCTCTCTCTCCCTCACTCCCACCCCATCCCCGCTACTGCAGGATGACGTCAGCACAGGCAGGCCAGGATTGATGGGGCCGCTGGCCAATCGGGTGACTGCGGGCTCCAGGTGCTGCAGGGGAGGGAGCCAATGGGACCGGAGAGCAGGGGCGGGACAACGTGTTAGGGCTCTTCCCCCACCCCCCCCACCCCGGACTGCAATTTGGGGGAGCAGAGGAACTGCGGGGGCCGGGGAGGAAGCTGGGAAGCCACAGAGGGGCGGGAGGCAGAGGGATGATGGGCGAGGGGGACGCTAGAAGGCGGGGGTAGGTGGGGGTAGGCGAGGGGGGCGTCGGGGAGACCTGCGGGTGGCCCGAGGGGCGCCGTTCGCCACAGCCACCCCAGCTCTGCCCGCCCCAGCTCTGCGGTGCCCTCTTCCCGGCCCGCTCCGTCGGCAAGTCCCCGTGCGCGCCTTCGGGGGCTGGAAGCAAAACCCTCAGCGAACAGAGAAACCCTGGCTCTTCAGTTCCCAGCCCAGGCGGCGAAGGAAGCCCCGGGAGGGTATGCGGGCGCGGGGAGAGCAGTGCCCGGCCCTGCCATCCCCGGGCACACAGCCCTGCCCCGGCCCCTGCCACTGCCCCTGTCCCTGTCGGGCGACCACAGGCTGGATATCCGGCCGCTTCTCCTACCTCCCTGGTCCCAGCTTTCCCTTAAACTGCCATGAGGCAGCCCAGTGGCTTCGGGGCCCAGACACGTTTGGGTTTGGGAGAGAGGTGGGCAGGTGGGGAGAGGGCACACTCACGTTCGTGCCTTTGCACACCTGCTAAGCACGGGCTGTGTGTGCAAGGGCGGCTCAGGAGAGGGAACCCTGTCTGCCTCCCGCTCAAGGGCCTCGAAGGACCGAACCTAGCGCGACAGTGCAGGGACCCAGCTCAGCCAGGCAGCTGAAGAAACTCGGGACGGGGCTCCAGGGCTGTCTTCTTGGTGACTCCCGGCCAGCTGGCTGTCCCCACCGCGTCCCGCACCCCTCACTGGATCCCTGACTCCACGCAGAGTCTAGCACCCCCTGGGATTCAGCCCCACCCCACACAGTGGGCGGCCACAGCCCGGGCGGATTCTGCGCCCCGCCCCCCAGCCCCGGAATCCCAGCCCTCCAGAAGTGAGGCGGGGGCCAAAACAGACCTTGGGAAAGGTACACATTAGATGATTCACAGCCCCGTCCCTCTCTGGGTTCCTTCCCCAGGAAAAGCGGAGATCAGGCTGGGCTTTGCTAAGTCCCAAACCCTTCCCAGGGAGGGAGGGAGGGACTCTTATTGCAGCAGGGCCCCAGCCTACAAAAGCCCTGGCCAGCAACCTTACCACACAGCACCCTCTCCCTCTCTCAGCTGTCCCCTGCGTTCCCCTGAGATCTTGGGCTCCATCTTGGCCACCCAACATGCCTCCCAACCTCACGGGCTACTACCGCTTTGTCTCGCAGATGAACCTGGAGGACTACCTGCAGGCCCTAAGTAATGCCCCCCTCTTCCTCCCACTTCTTCCCTCTCCCTTCCCACCTCTGGGTCCCACTGGGCAGGGCACCTGGGGATGGACTGGGGAGGGCCTGGTGGGATCCATTTCCAGCCCTGCCTTAGGCGCCGCTCACACCTCACAGCACTGGCAGGAGCGCACACTTGGCCCACCTAAGACTCAGCCCCCACAGACATCAACGTGGTCCTGCGGAAAATAGTGCTGCTGCTGAAGCCCGACAAGGAAATCGAGCACCAAGGTGACCACATGGTGGTGAGGACCCTCAGCCCCTTCCGTAACTATGTCATGGAATTCGAGGTGGGAGTCGAGTTCGAGGAGGACCTGAGGGTCGTGGATGGACGGAAATGCCAGGTACTTTCCTGGAGTGTGGGGCAGGGTCACCTCCAAACAACAAGGCTGAAGCAAAGGGACTCTCCCAGCCACAGGCAGGGGAGGCGAGCACCGAGCAGGGCCCCCCCGGCACCGGGTACCAGTCTCTGGTAATCGGCTCCTGGTTCCCCCTCCTCCTTCCTCCCCTACTCCTTCCTACTTTTCCCCGCCCCCTTGCCCCCCCCTTATCGTCAGCCGAAAGGACAAAAAAATCAGACCACCTGCCCCAGGCCAATCAGCAGACATTGCTGGCCTTCCAGCGGCTGACACTGTGAGCCACCACTGTCCCTCTTTCCACTACTGGGGACCGAACCCAGGGCTTCACACTGCGCTGCATCTCCAGCTCTTTTTTATTTTTTATTTATCCTGTTGAGTTGCTATGTTGCCCGAGCTGGGCCCAAACTTGTGATCCTCCTGCCTCAGTCTTCCAGAGGGCTGGGATTCCAGACCTACACTGCCACACCCAGCTGCTTTTACCTAGCATCTGTCACCCTACTTTCCTCCATTTCCCCTACTTCTTCTGTAGCCCTTGTTGATCCCTTTTACAGACAACAGTTTTCTTAATAATTCCTTAAATTGCAGTTTTCGCCCAGCTTTCTGTCCTTATCCTTCTCTCTGTCGCATCTGTACGCCCTTCTTGGGCTGAGCCATCTGGACCCAAGCTTTCTGCTGCTATCCGTAAACTACCCTTGACATTTCTTCTCCAGCCAGAGCCTTCTGAGCTCCAGGGCGATGCTTTTAGCTGTCTGCAAAATACTCCCATCTGTGCCCATGGATTCATTATATTCTTGCACAACCCTAAACCACCGTCTTTGTTGATGGCAATAACCAGCCGGACCAGAAGTCATAGGCGATGTCTCTTGTTTCCTTACTTCCGTGCTCCCAGCATACACAGGCACATGCACACGCACACACACACACACACACACACACAAACGCGCGCGCGCACGCGCGCACGCGCAGGCCCACGTTAAGAAGTCTTCGGGACACAACCTTTCTGCACTGTCCAATACAGTAGCTACTAATTATATAAGGCTGTTGGACATGTGACAAATACCTCATCCAAATGGAAATGTACTATAAGGATAACACAGATACTGGATTTTTCTTTTTCTTTTCTTTTCTATTTTTTTTTCAGTACTGGGGATTAAACCCAGAGCCTTCACACTGAGCTACATTCCTGATCCTTTTTTGATTTTCTGTTTTGAGACAGGATCTCACTAAGTTGCCCAGGCTAGACTCAAATTTGTGTTTCTCCTGCCTCAGCCTCCCAGAGTGCTAGGATTATTGGCAAGGGATATGCCACCATGCTTGGCCTTTGATTTTTAAACAGTATCAAAAAAAGAATGTGAAACAGCTCAGAAATGTTTATATTGATCACATACTGAAATTCTAATACCTTATTATTTTAGGTTAAATAAAATATATTATTAAAGTTGAATTCATCTCTTTCTTTTTCCTTTTCTAATTAAGCTCCCAGAAATGCTTTATATATGTAAGCTTGCATTTTTGATCCATTTTGTTCCCAGTGAAATGTTACCCTTCTAAATGACTCATCTGTTCCTTCCTACTCTATCACCACCTTAAGGCCTTCATTTCTCACTGGATGTCCAAAGTTGGTCCCCAGTCTTAACCCTCCTCTGCTCTGCCACAGGACCCATCTGTGATCTAAAAGAGGCCTTGTCTCTCCCTGATTTACACCCTTCCAGTGATGATCTTTCCCAGACAAACCCCACACACCCAACAGGCCACACAAGGATGGGGCCTGGGAACCAGCCCCTCGCTGTGTTCCCACATACAGTCTAGGCTGGGCTCCATCAGAATGGTCTGCCCTTCTTTCTTCTATGCTGTTTCTTTCCTTGCTCAACATTTCTGGTTATGTATCTCCAATGTAATAACTCCCAACCTGAAGACTGGGCTCATCCCCCCTTCCCCATTCCCAGCCAACACTCCCGGGCATCCTAGCTCTCTGGGCAGTGATCTGCCCTCATCAGACCCAGCTCAGCAGGCCTGTCCACAGGAAGCCTCCATCAAGGTCAGTGCTCAGAATGCCCAAGCCAGAGGGGTCAGTCCTTCATTCCCAGTGTCCTTGAAACTGAAAGGGACCAGTCTCTCTTCTTCCTCAAAAGACCCTCTGGATCAGCTGGAGACATCCGAAGGCAGAGCCTCCATTCTTTGTCACCCTGGTTTTCCTGCTCCTCTCCTGCTCTCCCCGAATGTCACCATGGACAAGGCTCCCTGGAGGCCTTCAGGAGTGGAGGAGGGGAGTTCTGCTGAAGCAGAGTGTCTGTCCCAGAACGGAGGGGCCGGAAGAGACAGAGTGACCTGGGAAATATTTGGGGCCCCCATCCCCCAATCTTCTTTCATCTCCCCTTTAGACCATAGTGACCTGGGAGGAAGAGCAGCTGGTGTGTGTGCAGAAAGGTGAGGTCCCCAACCGGGGCTGGAGGCACTGGATGGAGGGAGATAAGTTGCATCTGGTAAGTGGAGGGGAGACAGGAGCAGGGTTGTCTGGGAGGGGCCCAGCCAGGATGCGCCCCCTAGTGCAGTCCCCTAGGGAGCCCACCCTACTACCCCAGCCCTGCCTCAGCACCCCAGCAAGGGGCCAAGCAGGGAGCAGGGAGAGGAGGAAAAGTGGCCAGAGCAGGCCCTGGCCGCAAGTCAGACGACGCTCATAAATCAAAACAGGCAGAGATGGCCACTTCGAGTCTCCTGGCCCAGCGCCCTTCCTTCTTCAGGGTGAGGAGTTGAGGAGCAATTCCCCATACATCAAATGCGCTAGCTGCTGCTTCCTGAGGAAGTAAACAGGTCAAAGGCAAAGTCGTTGAGAAAGGGGCTCCAACTGGGGAGACCCCTCTTCCTCTCTCCTCCTCCATCCCCAGGAGCTGACCGCGAAGGACGCCGTGTGTAAGCAGGTCTTCAAGAAGGTCAGATAGGCCAGCAGGAGCTGGCCCTCCAGGCCCTCCTCCGTGTGCCCCCTTGGAGCCCAGACTGTGCCAGGTCAGCGTCCTCGGCCACTCCGGCCCCTCCTCAGCCCCCACTTGTTCATCGGGAACCTGCAGCCCAGGTCACAGCCCCTCTGCTCCCATACTCCACCAGCCAGCACCAGCCCAGCCCCGTGTCAAGGTCTGGCCCCTGGGTGCTGAGAGACATGGAACCGTCTTCCCTCTCATTCCCTTGGCTTCTTACTTTCCTAGGCTCTGGGCACTTGTCAGTTAGTCAAACCTATCCTGGTGGGTCTTTGGGAAAATTGTGACTGGGTTCAAGGTTTAAATGGAGGCCACTTGGAAGAGTCTGCTTTGTTCCTTTCCTTTTTTGAGAGAAAGTCTCATGTACTTGACGGAGCCCAGCTGAGGAGGCTCGCCAGCATCAGAGGGTGTCCTAGCCATTTGACCCCTCCTTCCCATGGGGAGAGGAAAGGGGATAGAGCTAGTCAAGACCTTTGTCCCAAGAGCTTCCAAAAGTGTCCCGCCTCCATGGCTGCTTGGGAAAGAGCGGCAGCAAGAAGGCCTGCAGAGACCAGAAAGGGAAGCAGATGGAGGACGCAAGGCCAAGCATGAGGAGATGAGGGATCTGTGGGGCCCGCAGGAGGAGCCCAGGAGGGGTGGCCACACGGACCTCAAGGCCAGCAAAGCTGGAGACAGGGGTCAGGGGGAGAGCTAAGGCCAGCAAGACCACTCCCCCTCCGAGTCCAAAGTCTCTGCCTAGGAAAACAGCCCAGCGGGTGGAGCTGTTCAGGGTCAGGCCCAGCTCCAGCCTCAGCCAGGGCCTTGGTCCATTCAGAATAAAAGTCCGGCAGGACTGGGCACAGAGAAGAGCCTGGAAAGGGCGGGCAGGGGGTTTGGAGACTCCCTGGCCTTCGCAGATGGACACCCTCACCCCCTTTCCTTCGGTGGGGAGGCCCCCACATACAAGAATCGGGGGGCTCTGGCCGAGAACTAGGCTTGCGCCCCTCACCCCAACACGCACTGTGCAATGAACTTGGAGTTGACTGAGCCGCTCATTCCCTGCCCGGCCTCCCCAAAGATGTCCCCAGCAGCGTGGGCCATAGGGACTCTTCTGCCACAGCCACCCAACGGAAGTTGCCGAGTTGCCCCATTGTCCAAGCCACCAGGTCACCCTGGTGTCGACTGTCCTCCTGGGGGTTTGCTGCTGTCTCCCCTGTGGGCAGCAGGGGGCGCTGCACACATCAGTGGAAGCCAGAGATCTTCCAGTTCAACCCTCTGACCTCTACCACCTTCTTGGATGTTCTGCTCCTCACCACACACACACACCCCCACACACACACACCAATTCCCAACCCACACAAGACCCTTACCCCTCCTTCAAATCAAGCTGTTTCATCTTCAGAGATGAGGTCGCCCCAGGAAGAAACATGCAAGGGAGGGAGTAGCCTTGCCCAGGGCTCACAGAGCTGTGGAGGTGACTCAGTTGACCAGAGTCTTAGACCCCAGAGGCACGATTAAGAATCCAAAGTGCTCACTTCCATGTGAGATAGAAGTGCGCTCCCCTAAACCAGGCCCGAGCTCCGCTCCAACTCCCAAGAGAGCCCCCTGACAGGACAGAAGAGGCAGCCACCAGGTTGGGGCAGCTCTGTGGACAGCCGTGCTCCATGCTCCGCCCCGACCAGAGGCCATGGAGGTCCTGGGGGAAGGAGATGGAGCTGGCCTTCCACATGGACCATTCTACCAAGGCCAAGGGTGGCCCTGTCCTCCAGGACTTCCGGGCCCACTGTCTGGCTGGAGGTGGGGCTTCTGCCTCCCTCTACCCCACTCATCCCCAAGCTGCACTTCTACCTTGCTCTACTCTGGCCCCTAGGGGAAGGGACAGCCCTGGTAGCCTCTGTTCTGTACCCAGGGTGCAGTGCCCAGAGGGTCACCAGGGTAGCCAGGCCATCAGCTTCATGGGTACATCACTTCCCAGAGGTTCTACATGAACCTAAAATGACACCAAAGTGGGTCAGTGAGCAGACTTGCTGTCAAACTGCCACCTGTTATTAGCCGTATGAGCATGTACAGGTCACCACCTTTTAGCAAATAAGCCACACGTGACAGGGACCCCAGGCAACACCAAGAGCATCTCCTTCCTCCTGGGGATTTTGTGAAGATTCCACTCCTGTCCCTCAGAAGAGTCCTGCGGACAGAGTAGGCACCAACAAATGTTGGCTACTCTTGCTTGTATTATTCCCTTCCTCAGAACCTGATGCCTGGAATTCTCCCAATCAGAACCAAACCCTTGTCTTCTACAGTTTAGGACAAGGCTACAAGTGCTAGTACCCCTGAAGTCACGTAGTGACATATTTGTACCAAAGTATAAGTGACCAAGAGCAAGAAGTGGAGCTGGGATCTAGCATCTTCTTCTTCCTTCTTCTGCACACAAAACAATAGCTGTGGCTTCTTCACTGATCCAGGTGGGTGACACAGTGCAGAGCTAAAAGGACCATTGGGGGAGTCACTGTCACTCTGTTGCCCTGGGTAAGTCATTTCACCACAGGGAACCTTTGCTTCCTCACTGGACTGACCCTCTTCTGATCCTCTAGGACTGATCTACTCTCTTGCCTTCTACACCGCTCCCTCCCCTTGGCTTCCTCCCTCTTTTCCTGGGTGTCCCAGAAAAGCCCTGCTCACTCCATATCCTTGGCCCAGCTGCAAGGAAACTATTGCGTCCTTAATGTAAGTGAAACTCGTCCTACTGGGCCCCGTGGAGACAACTCACATGAGAAGGGGTAGCAAGATGGCAAAGGCCCCTCTCCTTGAGGTCACCCCCCAATCCCTAATCCCACTCATTCTCCCCACCACTTCTTTCTTTCTTTCTGAGTGGCACAGAAAGGACAAGGTAGACCATTGGAACCAGGTTTATTAGCCTTGCAGGAAACAAAAGGGAAATAGAACAGAAAGAAATAAACTTGATTATTGCAAGCACAACCTCCTCTGTGATCTTATTGTCCAAAAAATGGATGGTGCATGACACAGCAAAACTTCCCTGCTATCACCAAGCCAAGCACATGCACAGTATGCTTCAAGTCCTTTGCTAAAGGACTTTGCTTCAGGATGGAACTCCACACGAAGCCCACAGGGTGTGGGAGCTCTGGAACTCGACTCTCCAGCCTCAGAACCTCCTCCTGTGACAATCTGCTGGTGTGGGAACTTGTGCAATCTTCAAGATGCACCTGTGGCTCAGGTGTCCTCAGACAGAAAGGGAATTCTGTCTAGGATTTTTCTCTTATTTTTTTTCTTAGTTACTTCCTCATTGTTGGGACAAAATACCCAACACTCATAAGTTAATGGAAGAAAGGTTTATTTTAGCTCCCAGTATATAGAGGTTTCAGTCCATAGTTGGCTGGCTCCAAGCCACAGTGGCATAACAGAGGGGCATCACAGAGGAGAGACAGTCCATGGCAGGGTAAGCAAGAGGCAGTAAGCACCAAGACTTCCTTTCCCTTTTTACTCCATCCAGGCTACAAACCTATTTGTTGGTGCCACCCACTGCCAGGGTGGACCTTCCCATCAACCACACCCAGAACCATGTTAAGCCAGTCAGTGGACTAATCCAGTTATCACACACCCTTAATCTATATTCACACACTCATGATCCAGCCACCTCCCAAAAGCCACATGAGGCTTGTATAGGCATCTATATATGTCATAACTCCCATCCTGTCTCCCTCTCTCTCTCTCTCTCTCTCTCTCTCTCTCTCTCTCTCTCTCTCTCTCTCTCTCGCTTTCTCTCTCTTCAGTACTGGGAATTGAACTCAGGACCTTCACCCTGAGCTACATTCCCAGACCCCTTTTTAGTTTTATTTTGAGACAAAGTCTCACTAAATTGATAAGTTGCCCAGGCTCAGCTTCAACCTGGAATCCTCCTGCCTTGGCCTCCCAAAGTGCTGGGATTACAGGCATGTGCCATCACACACAGCTTCATCTCTCCTTTTCAACAGTTTCTTAGGTCTCTTTAATACTTTGCTATCCTCCAAAACCTGTCTCCTCTTGTGTTTGGCTTTCTGTCAATCATACTTTTATCTATACAGTCCTGCTACCAGATGGGGATGGATTGAGATGCCCTTCAGATCTTAATGTGGAGAAGGACAAGGTCAGAGCCCCCAAAGCTACTTTGTTGGGGGATTTTCCCCCGCTCAGTACCAGGAATCAAACTTGGGACCTTGCACTTGCCAGGCAGGCGTGGCACCACTGAGCTACATTCCCACCCCTTCCCCAAAGGTACTTTGGATTCAACTTAATGCACTGGAAAAACAACCAGGCCTAGCAAAAATAATATCCTGCTAACTAATTGCATTTATTATATTGAAATAATATATCTGCTTCTGTAACAGCCATTCACCAAGGTGCTCCAAGGCTCCCTGCTTTCTGGAATTCCCACTCCAGGCCTCCCTCTGCCTTGCTTTCTATCTTGGGACATGCAAGTGTCCTATACAGAGGGCCATGTGTCTCTTCCCACAGCCGTGGGCGTGTGCCATCTTGAGGGCAGACACAGCCCTGGCCACACCTCCACTGAAGCCGAGAGGGAAACCAAGCCAAGACCACCCTTCCACCCTCTTCTGGGCTCCTGATACTCGGAAGCTGTGTGAAATAACACATGGGTGTTGTTTTAAATTGCTGCCAAGTGTGGAGACAATTTGCTACTAAGAAGTAAATAACACATAGTCCCAACCTTGAATTTCACTACCAGTGACCACCAACCTAGCACCATAGCTTCAGTATTTGCCACACTGGAAAAAAACAAATGGGGGGGGGAGCGGTTGACTTGGGGCAGTAAAGACATATTCAGCCACAAAAACATATGGCTGTATGCTGCATGCTCACTGACCTCCCATCCCAGCCAGCACCCTGACACCATCTGCCCACTGGTGCAAGGGCCTTGTCTCAGCTTTGCCTCTCTACAGGTCTACAGAACCCATGGTTCCCCCAGGTAACTGTTAAAAGGAATCTCCAGCCCCTCAGGTATGTGGCCATTTCAGTGGGACAAGTGCATCAGAGTGGGGCTCCTGTCAGGGCGGACACCTCAGATGGGGCAGGGAGCTGGGAACGACTGTGGAGGACAGAGCAGCAGGGTCCAAGGTACACATCCATGAAGGAAAAATGGTGTCCCAGACCTACAAGCTGGTCACACCTCCCAGAGTAAGGACAAGCTCTGGGTGCTCCCTGCCTTCCAAGGCCGGTGTAGTGCTAGAGCCAAAGGTCCCTCTGCCGACAACAGGGTGACTGAGCTGGGCAGGTGCAGATGAAGAAGTCTCTGCCATCCGGGTACCCAGATCTGAGGCCTACAGGAGGAGCCTTCCGAGTTTGGATGTTGAACATCTCCCAAAGCCCATGTAATAAAGGCTTTGTCCCCAGCTCGACACTAGGGGGAGGTGGGACCTTCCAGAGCTGGGTGGCAGGAGAAAGTCAGGTCATGAGAGGCTCTTTAAGGAGGCAGTGGGACCCCAACCCCTTCCCCTTTCTCTCTCTTTTGCTCCCTGGCCATGAGGTAGATGGCTTTGCTCCACCACACACACCTGCCACTATCTGGTGCCTCCTCACAGGCCCCATAGCAATGGCCCCAACCAACCATGGACTGAGACTTCTAAAACCATGAGCCAAAATCAAGCTTTTCTCTTCTATGATTTGATGATTTCAGATATTTGTTATGGGGGCCACAGCTGACTGACCTACCAGGGAAGGTGTGGTCACAGGCCTGTTCCACGGTGCTGTCCCTGACACAGACAGGGATAGCCCCCAAGTCTGCCAGGTGGGAGCAGCCATTGTCACCCGGGAGGAGCAGAGCACCCATGGGCCCGGATCTGCCACCTATCAGAGCCCTGGCACAAAATGATCCCCTTCCAGTGAAGACCAGCGGGCTGTCTCAGGTGGAATCCATTCCTGGGACTGCTCTTTCCGACACAAAGCACGGCGCCCGACAGCAAGGAGCAAGCTTACTTGGCGATGGAGAACTTTCACTAGAGAGCAGCAAATGAAGCAAGGCTGCCCTCAGACCATCTGCCTCCAGTGCAAACCCAGCTCCTGGATGCACCTGTCTACCACCTGCTTGCAACCTGAGGACATAATTGGACTCCAAGTCAGGGAGGGCTTCCCAGAGGAGGAGACATACAGGGTGAGAAGCAATGATCGTGGTGACATCCGTGGCATGATTCCGAAATGCTGGGCATCTACTCAAGGACCTGGTGTCGCGTTACTGTCTCTATTTTATGGGGAAGGAACCAAAGGAACAAGTTTCCATAGCTTAAGAAAAATATTCGTCAAATAAAAGAGAAATGTGGGGTTTGAACAGTAGCAGACTGGACCTGACCTTAGGCTGGGGCTTCTCACGGTTGGCCAGACAGTACTGTTGTGGGAGGTGCCTGCGTGCGACTTGGGGCATCTGTCCACTAGATGGCAGTAGCAACCCCCACTTGTGAGGAACAAAAGCAAATCTAGGTATTGTCAAACATCCTTGGGGAACAAAATTGCACCTGGTTGAGAACCACTGACCTAACCATTTTGCTCTTTTCCCTTCCTTAGCAGGTAAATTAAGTTTACTGTTAACAACACTGCCATGTGGGTTCCATTGCCCTCAGTGCTCAGTGGCACCGGAAAGTTATTCAAGGCAGTCACAGTCACAAAGCTCCTAAGTGGTAGTGCTTGGCTTTGAGCCTGGCAATTGTGACAGAGCCCACACATTTCACTGTAGGGAACAGGGAAAGGGGACGTTACTAGAACCTCTGCAGTTAAATCCTAGTCTCCTGCGAGCCATGGTAGTATGTGGCAAATTACAGGAAAGGTAGAAAAATGAGACTGAGAAGAAGCTGAGCTTTGGGTCTGATCAGTGCTGCTCCGGGCCTGATCAGTGCTGCTCTGGGCAGCAAAGACGAAAGCCCCCAGTTTATGAGCCTTTTATTCAGTACATCAGGAGAAACAAATGTAGCAAATGACTTGCAGAGAGTTGAGTACATCCTGGGTAAATAAGATGGTAACAGTCCAAGAGCAATGAGGAACTGAGTAGATGTTTGTTCTCCCAGGATGTTTTCAGCTCCTAGGATGTTTCTTGTCCTGGAGAATCACAGCATCACTGGATCATTGAGGTCTCAGTTGTGACTGGAGGCCAAAATGGAGTTATTCCGTAGCTGGGCTGTAGGCAAGAGAACTAAGTTAACCAAATGATTTTACCCTAAAATTATGTAGCATTGCTCCCGACATTTCACCACTGTGCTGCACTGCTCTTTGGTCTCCAGTGCCAGAAGAACCCAGGGAGCCACAAGTGCAAATACAAGATCTGTTTTGGACACTACAAGATCACCGGCATGGCAGGAACCCAGGCGCATGGCGGGACAGGACAGAGGTAGAAAGGAGAGCAGACTCTATCATGAAGGGAGACCCTGCCACGGCCCACCGATGGCTCTCTTGTGATTCAGAGGGTGTAGTCCTTGAAAAGTGTTCAGTGGGAGAGGGGCAAGATCGATCAATCGGTAATGGGACAGACCCTGTCAGGGTAGGAAGGGTGGGCCTGAGAGCTGAGACCTGCGGCTGCGCCCATTTGGGCTGATTTATCCCCTGCCTGACGGTCCAGAACCCACGAAAGTCCAGGCCTTAATTTGCAAGCCTGAGATGACGTCAGGTAAAAAAGCATCCAGAGCAAGCCCAAATGTCATCGAGGTCACCCGTGTCCCCTACATCCCTGACCAACATCTGTATTCTGGACAGAAGCCCCGGCTTCCGGGGGCCTGACTCAGGCCCCTCAGCCCCTGATGCCGTCCTCTGTCTCCTTCCCCACGTGGCCCTGGGCACAGGAGCCCAAGGAGGCCAGGCCAGGGCAGGACGGCCACAGGCAGGGACGCCAGAGAGAGGAATGGCCATGCCGTCCCAGCCGCTCAGCCCAGGGCCTCCTGCAGCTGCTAAGAGCCCAAGAGAGCAGATCTCTAAATGAGGGCTGCAGAGAAGCCTCCTAGCCAGGAACACCGGGCCCCTCTGTTGGGCTGTCCCCTCACAGGACAGCAGGTAGCAGCATCAACAGGATTTTGAAAAGAAAAACCAAAAGTAAAAGCCCAAAACCAAAATATGTTTGTGCACTTCTGTGCTTCCACCACGTACTCTGCATTTGCCCTCTGCCTCCCGCCTCTGCCCTTTGCCTCTCTGTGGTTAATGAGAAACCAAATTTGGTGGGCCCAGATGTAAACTTGGAAGAGGTGAGACTGGAGGAGGAGACAGAGACCAAGGGTTGGAAACTGTTTTTATTCCTGGTCCCTGGAACACCCTGTCCTGGCTCGCCCAGCCTGAGGGGATCCATGCCCACCTTCAGCTCTCATCCCAGGACAGGTTCTTCATTAACCACACGCACTACAGATGCCCCCAGAGCCAGAGTCTCACATCATTTTTAAGATCTTCCAATCCTGTCGGACTTAGAAATAACCATCAGTCACAATTATAATTGTAAATACAGGGCTGGGGATTTAGCTCAGTGGTTTGGGCGCCTGCCTTCCACGCACAAGGCCCAGAGTTCGATCCCCAGTACCAAAAAAAAAAAAAAAAGAACCCCTAGCTTATAATTGTAAATACACTTTGTAACTACTGAAGTGACTCGATAATGTTACAGAAATTTTAATAAACATCCTTTAAAGGATCTGTGACCCTGTAGTCTTAAATTTTTCTTGTGGATGTTTTCTATATTCATGAACAGTGTAAATAATAATTTTATGGCTTGCTTTCTTTACTTAGCATGCCAGGCATCTCAGTCCTCGTACATATATTTAAGGAAAATAAGGAAAAGGGGACCAACGGTTGACACATTCGAATAAGGTGACTGACTGCCCGGGTGTGCTGGGACTAAACCAGTTTTAGCAAGGAAAGGTCCACGTCCCAGGAAACCCATCAGCCCCAGACAAACCTAGGTGATTTCTAACAGAACGCCCTATTAGCAACAAGTACCCCCAAATTAAACCCACTCGGACTTCAGAAGTCTGCTCTAACTTACATGCTGTCCTTGTAACTATATCCCTTTGCCTCCCTTACCCGGGGTTGGCCTAGGGCAGCAGATTTCAAACTTTATACCTTCAAAAGTGATTGAGCATCCTAAGGAGCTTTTGCTTGTGTAAATTATATCTATTAATAGTCACAGTATAACACAAAGATACACTGTAACACACAAAGACACACAACATACATTCCAATGTCTAGAGGGGATGAGTCAGCACAGAGCACGCAGCCTCGGCTTCACTCCACCATAAACTCATGAAAGAGAGAAAAGCAAACATCTTAGCATTTTTGTGAAAGTCATTTTGCCCTTATAGGCCCCCCGAAAGGATCTTCAGGACCCCCAGGATGTCTCAGAGCCACTGCTCAGCAGAGAGCCCCTCACTAAGAGTCTCAGTGAACCTAAGCCAACTGGAGACCACACCCACCACTTCTGGGAGCAGAGGCTTCCACCCCAGCATTGCGCTCCAGCTCTCATGTAAGGTCCACACACATGTGCTCCAACCCCTCCGTGTGTTATACTTTTGGCCTAAATGGTTATATGCATGTTAACATTAGGAAGAAAAATGTATTTCACATTTATCTCTAAATGTAACTTTTCTCTTTATTCCAGCTTCCTCTCTTCTGCCTGGACTCAGTCCTTCAGCCTGAAGAACTTTCTTGAGCATCTCCGAGGAGCTGATGACAGTTTCTGTATTCTCTTTTCTTTCATCTTCTTCTGGGAGAATTTTTCACTGGAAAAACAAATCAGAGCCGATGATTTCTTTCTGCATTTTAAAGACATTCCGCTGTCTTCTGGGCTGTCTTGTTTTTGACGTCAATCTCCTTTTTCTCCAGCTGTTCTCAAGATCTTCTCTTTATCTTTGGTTTTTAGCGATTTGCCCATGATGTGCTAATGTATGCATTTTATTTTTTATCTTCAATTCTGCTTTAGGTTTACTGAGGTTCTTCGATCTGAAACTACATGTCTCATCAAAGTTAGAAGCTCCTAGCCATGTCTTGGATCCAGTATTTACTTCTTCATCCTCTCTCTCTGCCCGCCCCTTCTTCTGACATGCCAAGAACACATATGTTCCGGTTTTGTATTGTCCCACAGGGCCTTGATTTCTGCTCATTTTTAAAATGTTTTCTTCAGCCAGGCGTGGTGCTGCCTGTAGTCCCAGTACTCAGCAGGCTGAGGCAGGAGGGTTGGGAGTCCAAGCCAGCCTATGCTACCAAAAATATCTGAAAAATAAGAATAAGAATGTTTTCCTCTATTCTTCAGGTAGAATCATTGCTATTTACCTATCTTCAAATTCACTGACTCTTTTTTCAGCCACTTGCGTTCTTCTTTTAAGCCCCACCAGTGAATTCTTTTATCATATGCTACATTCCTTAGTTTGTGATTTAAATTTGATCATTAAAGTTTGTTTCTCTGTTTATGTTCCCCATATTTTTTCCTTATTATGAGCATATTTTTCTTTCTTTTTGTTGTTCTTGTTTGAGACAGAGTCTCAATACATAATTCAGGCGGATCTTGAACTCCTAGCAATCCTCCTGCCTCAGCCTCCTGGGTGCTGGGATAGAGGTATGTGTGACCACGCCCAGTTTCTTTGCTTTTTTATGTGTTAAAAATCCTACTGTACTGTCTAACATCAGGGTCATTTTGGAGAATCGTTTCTGTTCTCTTTTCTCATGAACATGGTGTGTCTTTCCTCCATATTTTGAGTAACTTTGGATCATACCCTCAACATGATATGTCTTAGTTCATTTTCTGTTGCTATAACAAAATACCCAAGACTGGATAATTTATAAAGAAAGGGTTGTATGTCTCACATTCTGGAGGTTGGGAAGCCTCTGGTGAGGGCTTTCTTACTGCACCACACACAGCTGAGAGGTCACATCATGAAACCAAGCAAGAGAGGGGTCTCAGGTCATTTCCTCCTGTGAAGCCACAGCCCCACCCTGGGGCCACCTTCACCCCTCATCACCTCATCAGCTCCCGAAGGTCCAGGCTCCAAGTGCCACCCACACGTGAATTTGGGAACTAAGCACCCAAAGCAGGAACTCTTGGGGACCACATTCAAACCAGAACACAGTGACTGATACTCTACAGAAACCACAGATTCTATGGTGTTCTTCCAAAGAATGATTTCTTTTCAAGTAAGCAGTTAACTTGGCTTAGCTTAAACTTCAAACTTCTTTTAGAAAGGTGAGGGCTCGAACATGAAGTTCAGATTCCTCTGGTCTTAGCCAGGCTTCTTGGAGTCTGTCACACGTGTGCATTGTCATTGTTTAGGAGAATGAACGCAGAAACACTGGTACTGTCACCTCTCTTCCAGCCTTGCACGGTGAGAGGAGCCAACCTTCGGGGCTTAGCACTCAGCAGCAGCTCGGAGGCCCAGAGCCGCAGCCTCACAGCCTCTCCTGGGACCTACTTGTGGCCCCAGATGGATGGAGGTGAGCAACAGCCTCCCTAAACGACAAATCCAGGAAGCAGAGCTGGCTTGGGCCTGCCCACAGCTCCAGCGCCCTCCTTGGTAGCTTCTCATCTCCCTTCTTCCCACTCCCAGATGTGAGCAAGTGTTCTGGCCCTCACAGCGCCGGCCCTGGATGGCCCAGACCTGCATCTGTGCCCACAGCTTCTCCTGCCCAGGCTACAAACCACAGAGCAACGGCCACTTCCTGTGTTGCATCTAGCTGGAGACAGGGCCAGGGGAGCCAGTCTGCAAACCGGGCAGGAGCCCAGCTGCCGGCTCCGCCAGCTGCACACACACCCTGGGCTCCTACTCCAGTCCCGCATTCCTGGCGGCCCCCTCCCCATGTCCCCCTCACACACTGCTGTCTCACCTGGTGGACCCTCGTGTTCTAAGTGTCAGATTCCCCATAACAGAGGCCACCACTTCCAGGCCCTGGGCTGGACCATGAGCTTGAGCCTGCAGCACAAGGAGCCTCCAGAGGTTGTAGGGGGTTCGCAAGACTCCCCGCTACCCTTGGTGAGGCCAGAGCGGAAAGGAAGGCTCAAGTTCATAGGTCACACTTCAGATTCTAGGAGACTAGCTGGGTATGTAAATGAATGGCAAGGACAGAGGAGCCACCCACTCACAAGGAAGCACCATACCACCTATGACACAGGCACAAAGTAAAAATCAGACTGGTTGGTTTGTTTTTTAATCAGTTTTAAACACTACAAAAGAGTCAAGTACGAAGGGCCTTCAAGGCTTGGGAGATACATGCGCTTCCTCCAAACTGTGGCCTGTGAGTTATTCCTGTGTTGGGCAGCAGGTGGCGCTCAACCCAACGAGTCCGGAGAGGGGAGCTCCGGAGTTACTCAACTCACTTCCAGTAACTTCCCCCGCGCCCCGCAGGCCCTTCCCCGGCCCCACCTCCTGTTCCCCGCCCGAGCCAAGTCCTCTCCGGGTTCCAGATGTCGCGCTCCAGATGGCTGGTCCCAGAGCGGGGAACTATGCCTGGAGAAAGCCTTCCTCCACAGGCAGGATGTGAGTGCCCAGGAGGAGCCTGGAGACCCAGACCCGAGGGTGGGGTCAGGAGAGGCAGGGTTCGGTGCGGGTCGGTGACACGCACGCAGCGGGTTCTGAAGTTCTGAAATTCGCCTTCTTCCTGGTCTGGGGGAAACATTCCAACGCCCCTCCCTTCCCGCCTCCCTGCTGCCCGGGATGCCAGGGTGGTGTCTGGCTGGCTGAGGCAGGAAGCGGCCCTGGTCTGGACGATGCCCTCTGGGGAGAGGCGCAGTGGGTGTCCTCAGAAGGTGGGACACTCGCGTTCCTGGGGCCCAAGCTGGGCAGGGGCCCGAGGGACTGAGGGGAACAGGAAATGAGGGCGTGGACAGGAAGCCCCCAGACCCCTGCCCTGCCGGGCCTCTCAACCCCTTCCCACGCCTCCGCCTCGTCCATCCGCAGGCCTCGGCCCACAGCTGTGTGCACCACCTTGTCCCCTGCTCGCAGGTGCTGGCTGCTGCTCTGGGGACTCCTCCAGGCGTGGCCCACGCGGGGCTCTGTGCTGCTGGCCCGGCGGCTACCCCAGCCGCTGACGTCTCCCGGGTACCCCGAGCCCTATCCCAGAGGCCAGGAGAGCAGCACCCACATCGCGGCTCCGAGGGGCTTCGCTGTGAGGCTGGTCTTCCAGGACTTCGACCTGGAGCCGTCCCCGGACTGCGGAGGGGACTCGGTCACAGTGAGCAGGGTCTGCGGAGCCCTGGGGGTCCTGAGTCGCCCCCTAGAGGAGGGATGAAGAGCCCAGTCAGGGCCCCGGGGCCCAGTCCGTGGCCTCCCGCCAGTCCCTCTGCCCACCCTGCGCCATCCCGACCCACAGAGCGAGGCAGAGGGCTCAGGCCAGGCCTGCAACAGGACACACAAGCGCTGTCGATCTGTAGAGTAAGGTCGGGACACACACGGCAGGTTCTGTGGAGGCCCTGCTTTGTCCAGTTAAGAAGCTGGGCAGCAGATTATGTACCAAATTAAGACCAAGTTTACCTTGAAGGGGCTACTATGAAACTTCGCACAGGATGCGCACGGTGGTACACACCGGTAATCCCAGAACTCTGGGAGGTGGAGGCAAGAGGATCACAAATTGAAGCCACCCCTGGGTAATTTAGTAATTCATTCTGTCCTTCGATTCTGGAGATAGCTTGCAGTATTTCTTTAACAATTTCCCAATGTCTGCTTTCTGTATTTTCTCTTTCTGGACCTATAATTCAGCTATTGCAGGGTCTCAGTCCTTGCAGAGGGTCTTACTGCTTCACAGATGTTGGACACACAAATTTCCCAGCCAAATGGAAGGTGTCAGGAGGAGGCGGCAGGGAAGCCGAGAGGCTGAGAGGGACTGAGCCTGCACCTTCTTTGATTGGAAGCTGTGGTGCTGGAGGCTCGGTGCTGCATGTCAGGGACTGGGAGATACGCAGAGCGGGTGCAGGCTCTGCCTTCTTAGGCCTTACAACCCCAGACTACTGCTGGACCCCTGGGGCTCCCAAGGCGCCTCTTGACAGAAGGGAAATATAATCCCCTTCACACAGTAATTCTGGTAGGCTGGAGATACTCGAGCGTGTGGTCATTCTGGAAGAAACCTGGGAGTCAGTGTGAAGGCAGAAAGCTACTCGAGGAAGACCCAGCAGAGTTGGCTCCTGAGGCCCTGGGGTGCAGAGCTTCTACACAGGCAGCGTCGCACAACCCTGAAGGCTCATCTCACAGCTACCTGTGCCCTGCCCTCCTCCCCTTTCAGGTCGCAGGCAGTGGGGTGCTGAGCCAGCTCTGTGGGCAGCAGGGCTCCCCTCTGAACAGCCCTCCTGGTCAGAGAGAGTTCACGTCCTCCGGGAGGAGTCTGCAGCTGACCTTCCGGGCACGTGCTTCCTCCCAGGACCAGCCCACCCACCTCCACAGGGGCTTCCTGGCTGTCTACCAAGCTGTGGGTGAGTGTCCCTCCTGGGCTGCGGGGAAGGTGCGTCTGTCCCCAGCCAGGACGCCTGCCATCTTGAAGCCACCAAACGAACCTCGAGCTTGGGCTGGGGCCACAGGAACCCCTGCGCTGACCCCAGCCCTGGCTCTGCCGACAAACGGCCCAATTCAGGGGCAGCCGTTGCTCCTCGATGCTTATTCGCTCCAGGATGATTTACAGGCCCAGGGTTTGCAGCTCTAGAGAGGTCAAAAAAGGGCTGGGAGGTAGCTCAGTGGTACAGCCCCTGCCTAGCTTGTGCGAAGCCCTGGAGCCAGGCCCAGGGGGAGGGTGGGGGGAACCATAATAATACTGGCAGGGAGCAAAGCGGGAAGAGAGGAGGGAGAGATGCTGTGTGTTGGGGGGCTGTTTTGAGGCAATGTGTCTTTAACCATAATAAAATTTTATGTTTTAAATACTCACTGTATATGTTGATCACCCCTGGTATTTAGCTGATCTCCCACCGACAGGCCGCTGTGCATGTCTTTGCACATACGTGTGAGAATATTCTGAGAAACTGAAATTCTAGGTTTAAAAATCTTTGCCTCTTTCGCTGTGATTATTGCTGAAATTCTCTCCAAAACGTTTTCACTGATTTACACTCCCACAAACCACGTGCACCTGTTTCTCCGTACTCTGCTAATCACAGTTATTTTCAGACTCTGAGTGTTGACAGTCGGAATGGTGAAAACTTGTTGTTGTGTTGTGTTGTTTTGTTTTGTTTTAAATCACTGCTCAGGTCAAACTAAATAGAACCTGCCACTTTGCGAGTCTGCCAGAAGCTCTAACGACTGTGTTCCCCGCAGCTCCGAGCTGCGAGCCCCTCAGCGAGGCCGGTGGGGGCTCTGCGGCCACCTCCACACCCGGAGCCACCCCTTCTGAGATCCAGAGCAGCTGCCGGGAGCCCTACTACCAGGAGGTGTCAGCTGGTGAGTGCCCTGCAGGACGGCATTTCCGGCTGCTCCGCTCCCATCCGAAGGCCTGGGCCCTCTTCGCCCTTTCTGTGTTAGCCCAGTGCCTGGATTCTGAGCCGCTTCTCTGCCTCCCCTCCGTGGTCCTAGGGGCGCTCTGCTGCCCAGTCCAGGGGATCTGGAAGGACAGACAGGACAGGCAGGAGGGTCCGCACTGCGTGCCTGGTGAGTACTTCCCTGCCTGGGCCCCCTGAGCCTCACCTGGAACTGGGATCAGGGACTCAGGACCAAGGAGAGCGGGGTAGACAGGGGAGGGAGCAGAGGGGTGGAGCTTGTCCCTTGGTGGGGTGGGGGGCGTCTGAGAGAAGTGAAGCCTGAGGGAGTTAATCAGGTGTCCAGTGAAGCAGGAAGGAGAGAAGAGTTAAAATAATGAGAAGCGTTTCGTATGATGTATTCTAAGAAGGCTCTCAGACAGCCTGAAGCCTCCCCACCTGGTTGCCATAGTGGTGGAGATTCTGCTTTTCTGGGGCGTGGAGGTGTGGCCTGAGAACTGGACCCGGGCTCCTGCGTGCAAGGCCGGCTCCCTACCCCTGAGCCACCCCCTAGCCTCTGTCTTAAAAATTTTATTTAAAAAAAAAAAAAAATTAGGGCCAGGGATTTAGCTTGGTGGTTCCACCACCTGCCTCACAAGCGCAAGGTCCCGAGTTCAATCCCCAGTAAAAGGAAAAAAAAAATTTTATTCAGATAAAATTCACCGTTTTAACCATTTTGAAGTGCACAATTTAGAGAATTTTAGGGTATTACCAATGTTGTAGAAACATTTCCACTGATTCCAGAACACATGCATCTTCCTGCCCCCAAAATTCCCAGGTCTCCACCTCTCTCTCTGTCCCTTGGCTCCGGCCCATCTACTTCCTGTCTCTGGACTTGCCTGATCTCACCTTTCACACCAGGGAGTCGCAGTGTGCGGCCTTTCACACAGCACAGTGTCTTCGAGGTTCACCACGTCACACCAGGCTCAGTCACACCCCTTTGTTTGTTCGTACACCACACCATTCATCAGTTGATGGACATTTTGGTTGTTTTCGCTCTTTTGCCTACATATTATGAATAATACTGATATGAGTATTTGTACATAAGTTTTTATGTAAACATACATTTCCAAATCTTGGAATCTCTTGGGTAGATAACTAGGAGTGGAATGGCTCAATCACATGGTAATTCTGTAAAATGTTTTGCAGAATCCGCAAACTATATTTCCATAGCAGTAGCACCATCTTACATTTCACCAGCGATATGCGGGTGCAAGTCCATCTTTTGTGAAAACTCTTTTTGTTTTGTTTTTGATGTTGCACTACCGGGGATTGAACCCATGGGCCTTTCCACTGAGCTACATCCCAGCTCTTTTTATGTATTTTTGATTTTGAGAAAGCATCTCACTCTCTCACTAAGTTGCTCAGGCTGGACTTGAACTTGCAGTCCTTCTGCCTCAGCCTCTCAGGTACTGGGATTACAGTGAGCTCCACCTTCCTACCCCACTCAGGTGTGCAGAGCTCCAAGGGCAGCCTGAAGCCTCAGGCTCAGGAAGCAGCTTGGAGGGAGGCTGGGGTGGGAGATGCTATAAATGAGGGTGAGGTCCCGAACACAGGGGCACTGATGACAAACCCCCTGCCAGGGATGTAGCCCGATCAGTCCCACTGAGGGGCGACCCAAGAGCTAGGAGGAGGGACCCGCAGAGCCAGCCCCCACTCTGCAGTCATTTGGGCCCCACCCCGCAGCCTGAACCTCAGGCAGGTTGTGCCCAGTCACGTCCAAGTTGACACTGCCCATGTCGCCCTGTGTCCTCACTCGCGGGCCTGGGTCTGTGGGAGCCACTCGGGACCTCTTCCCACAACCTGCAATCTCTGCAGCTGTCTCTCCGCCCCCTCTCCCAGTGTGTGGACGGCCGGTCACTCCCATGGCCCAGCAGCCAGAGACCCTGGGCTCCTCCAGAGCTCCACCGGGCAGCTTCCCCTGGCAGGCCCTCACAGTGGGCCGTGGCCGCGGCGGAGGGGCGCTCCTGGGTGACAGGTGGGTCCTCACGGCGGCCCACACCCTCTACCCCAAGGATAGCGCCTCTCTCAGGAAGAACCCGCAAGTGGACGTGTTCCTGGGCCACACACATGTAGATGAGCTGCTGCGGCAGGGGAGCTACCCCGTGCGCCGGGTGGCCGTGCACCCCGACTACCGCCAGCATGAGCCCCACAACTTCGACGGCGACATCGCCCTGCTGGAGCTGGAGCACCGCGTGGCCCTGGGCCCGCAGCTCCTCCCCGTCTGCCTGCCCGACACCGAGACCCTGTACCGCAGTGGCCGCTGGGGCCACGTCAGCGGCTTCGGCGTGGACCTGGGCTGGATGAGCTCAGAGCTGAAATGGTCCAGGCTGCCGGTGGCCCCCAGGGAGGCCTGCGAGGCCTGGCTCCGGGACAGGCAGCGCGCAGAGCTGTTTTCCCACAACATGTTCTGCGTGGGGGAGGAGCTGCAGGCCAGCGGGGTCTGCCAGGGCGACAGTGGCAGTGTCTACGTGGTGTGGGACGGTCGTGCCCGCCGCTGGGTGGCCACGGGCATCGTGTCCTGGGGCGTCGGGTGCGGCAAGGGCTACGGCTTCTACACCAAAGTGCTCAACTACGTGGGCTGGATCAAGGGCGTGATGGGTGGCAAGGGCTGAGCGTGGACACGAGGGCGGGGACCGGCCAGAGCGGCAGACACTGAGTCAAGAGGGCTGGGAGTGAAGAGCAGCCCCTCCAGCCACTGCTGCAGCCAGGCACCTGCCAGGGAGACCCTCCTGCCTCAGCCTATACCCTCCCAGCGGGGAGCGGCATGGACGGCCCTGTCCCCTCCCCTCTGCCTTCGAGCCTGTTTGCACCAGGGAAGCCCTGCTCAGCTGAGCAACTGTCACCTGCCAGTCTTTTCCAGACCCAGCTGGGGAACAGACGCCTTCTCACCCCGTTCCGGTGGCGCGTGGAGGAAGTCTGTGGTATTTTGTGTCTGAAGTGTCCAAAGGGCCTTTAATTGACCTTCAGATATTCGGGCTGCTGGCTCTTCACCTACCTCAAGCCCTTCATGCAATGGTAGTCACAGCTGCTGCTTTGTTTTATGCCTTCACATGCAGGTTCTTCTCGTGTTGTTCCACTTCCTCCTGCGCGTGTTTGCAGAGGATGCATTTTATCCACGTCTCACAGACGAGGACGCTGCAGCTCGGGGAGACACAGGGACTTGTGACAGTGTCCTCTCTCCTTGCCCTGCAGACACCTCGGCCCCAGTACTGGGCCGGGACTCCCCACAGACTCACCAGTTGGCGCCACTGTCATGCATAAATCATTGAGAGCCAAGTTGCTGTATAGTCAAAGGTTAAATTTATCTAAATAGCAGGATTAGTGCTAGGGATGTAGCTCAGTAGCACAAGGTCCAGAGTTCAATTTCTGGTACCAAAAAAAAAAAAATGCTGAGCATACCTGTGGTTACTGCTGTTTTTAAAATTTATGCACAGTTCAAAGGACTATTAAAAATATTCTTAAAATAGTAAGCAGAGGTTGTTTTAATGCAGTATGAAATGAGCCATTTGGTTTTCCCCTATTTCTCTATTTAGCTTAGATTTTATTTAATGAGCATATATTCTTTTTATTTATTTTACTTATTTTTATAATTGAAAAAAGTATTTTTATTAACAATTATGTTTCTCCCTCCCAAGACAAAAAATATATGCCTATACCTTTGTATATGTGTCTAGATCTATATATTTATATCTTTAAGTGTAGCTGTAGACCCAAATCTAACTCTAAATTTGGAGAACTAAATTTATATTTAGAGATACAAATGTACAGCTGATCCAAATCTAGAATGTGGATATGGAAGAGAGATACAGAGATACATCCACAGAAAACCTACCATTGCTTTAAAAGAGAGACTTTCCCCCAGAATCAAACCCTAGAGGGAATGAGCCATGTAATTCCAGCTTAAAACAAACACAGGAGCACCTTCCTGTGGCTGTCTCTCCTTTTTATTCTCGGTGTAAGTGCAGGGTGTAACAAACGTGCGTGAGTGGAGGTGAGTTTGAGTGGCTGGGCAGAGTGGTGGGGCTGGGCCTGAGGTAGTGAGGTCCCAGTTTGTCACCCTTTGTTTTGTTTTGTTCTGTTTTTTGAGACAGGGTCTCACTATGTAGTTCAGGCTGGACTTGAACTCAAACTGATCCTCCTGCGTCAGCCTCCCAAGTGCTGGAATTACCAGCATGCACCACCACACCCGGCTTCCAGTTTGTCACTTTTAAGTTATGTGACATCACAGCAGAGCACATCCCAGAGCCCCCAGGATTCCTGAGAGAACTCAGCTGAGACTTAGCCTCTTTGACCACCTCCTCCCTGCCTGCTGTGTCTTTGCCTGTTATGTACATCACACACACACACACACACACACACACACACACACACACACACACACACACTCTGCTGTCAGGATATTAACGTCCCATTAGCCAGACAAGATTCCCTTCTTGTCTCCTATCTGGTGCGTCTCCTTCTCCCCTGTCTTGTCTTTCCTGACCCAACAGTGCAGTGGCTCATGTCCTGATCTGTGGTCAGATCAGCCCTGCCCTGGATTCATCCCTCGGCTCCAGCACAGGCTGCTGGAGACCCCTCCAGACCTCGGTCACTGGTGCCCCTCCGTGTGCCTGCGGCCTGCAGGCTGACCACATTCCGCAAGGACGCAGCCAGGGCCAAATGGGGACGCGTCCATCTCTTGTGTCTGGAAAGTGCCTGGCTCATGAACAAGGGCAAGCAGTAGGGAGACAGTAAAGGGGGTCATCCAAGAAGGGGATCAGCCTACAAGCGGGTAGAGAACTGAAGAAAGGCTCCCAAAAAGAGCAAAGTTTTAGGGTCTGGGATTTAGCTCAGTGGTTCCACCACATGCCTCACAAGCGCAAGGTCCCGAGTTCGATCCCTGGTACCAAAATATTTTAAAAAGCAAAATTTTTAATCAAGACCCCACCTCCTGGTGGACAGGAGAGCTGTCTGGGCCTGAATTCCTCTCAAAAAAGACCAACTCACACTTGCTCTGCAGCCAAGCCCTGTGCCTAAGCACTGAGGAATGTAACCCTTGGGGCTGAGAAAACAGGGTGCTGCCCCGGTATCTCTGAGACCCAGGTCCCCGCAGGCCCGGGCCCCCGCTGTGGAGTCACCTGACATGGCCACCCTCGCTCTAGGTCTAGGTGTCCCTGTCCTCCGGTCACCCCATCACAGGCCTTTCCTGGACTGGGGCTGCGGGTGACCAAGGATGGGAAGAATGGGGTCAGACTTCCGGGGTGCCTCTGCGGCCCAGACTCCTGGGCTGGACACTGCCCTGGCACGAACACCCAAGGCAGAGCTGGGGCCCCCGCTGCCCTTTGGGCAGGAACCTTGAACACAGCGGTGGCGGCTAGGGAGTCTCTGCAGAAACGCTGACAGATGCACCAACCGACCGACCGGAGCGCACCTCCACCCAAAGGTCCCCAGGACTAAAGCCAGACCCAGGCTCCTCTGCACTCCCCCAAACGGACCAGCAGGCGGCAGCACCGACAGGGCTATCAGAACCAAAACTACAGAAACTCAGATTTCTTTTTCGTTTTGTTTTGTTTATGCAAATAGTTCATTCCCTGCAGCGTTCCTCCGGGAATGGTCCCCCTCCACCTCCAGTCATCCCTCCCCTGCCCTGCTCTGCAGGGCTGCTCTCTCCCTCAACGCTCTGTGTATGAAGACGCCAGAGCCCAGGCCCAAAGACCAGCAGGGAAATGTGAGTAAGGCTGGGGTCCCAGGCAGGAGCAGGGGCTGGGCACAAGAGGCCAGAGGCCGGGGAGCCTCCCCGCCCGCGTACCCTGTCTGTGCCAGCACACACCAGGCTCACAGCACGCACAGCTCCCTGAGAACCGGGAGCCCACGGCACACACAGCTGACGCTGCCTGCCCTTCCTTCCTCTGGACTCACAACAGGGAGACGCGAGGGGCGGGGACCCCACCCTGCTCAGCAGGAGGAACCCGGTTTCCCAGACCCTGTGGGGGGCTTCTCCCAGAGGGCTCTGCTGCACCTCTGGGACCCCTTTCCCAGAGCCTAGCCTGGGAGCCCTCACCCCGAATGGCCTGGTCTGGTGCCCTGGACCCATGCCCTGGTCCCGTGCCAGTCCCATTCCGGGAAGAGGAGGAGGCGGAGGGGCTAGGGAGGGGCGGGATGGGAGCTCCCGATCTCTGGACTGGACCCTGCCCCAGAGGGAACTCGAGGCAGCCACTGCAGAGCCGCCCCCACCCCCTGGGCACCTCCCTGGGTCTCTGCGGGGCAGGGGGAAGGTCAGGGTGCCTCACCCCTGCAGACACCTCTTTCTCTTCGGCAGGTGGCCCTTCCCCCTCCTCGTGTCAGCCCTGCTCTGCGGGGTGGGAGGCTCCATCCCCGTCCCTCAGAAGCTCTTTGGGGAGGTGACTTCCCCTCTGTACCCCAAACCTTACCCCAACAACTATGAGACAACCACGATCATCATGGTGCCCCCTGGACACAGAGTGAAGCTCATCTTCCGGCAGTTTGATCTGGAGCCTTCCAAAGGCTGCTTCTATGACTACGTCAAGGTAGGGGCAGGTGGGGGTCAGAGCCCTGGACAGCAGGTCCCCCAACACCACCCAGCCATGTCAGAGCTGATGGTCGAGTGGAGTTCTGAGAGCCACGCGATGCCACAGATGGGGTACCCATGAGTTTCAGGGCACCTGGCGGGCACCATGGGGAGAAACCCAGAGGAAGGGAGGCCCAGGAGTCACACTGCTGCCTCACTGGGTCTCTGAGAAACATCAGTGCCTCAGTTTCCCTATTTCCGTGGAGAATATGGTCATGGCTGCCACCTCAACAGGAGCATGAGAAAGAGAAACGTGTGTGGCAGCTCAACCACAGCCTTCAGCAAGGACAGGGAGCCAGGCCTCCACCTCCACACACCAAGGAGAATCCCCCCACCCCATCCTTCCTGTCAGGAAAGTTGAGATTAAGGACCAGGCGGAGCCTGTGCGCATCCATCCCAGGCAACAGCCTGGAGGGTGAGGGGATAGTGCGGAGCACTCACAGCCTCTCCAGAGGGTGCGACACGCATGGAGGAAGGACACTTGAGGGCCTGGATGGTGAGGAACGGAGGACTCTGTGAGGGGAGACAGGGCAGCAAGGCCTTGTACTCAGCCTCATCCATGCAGAGGCGCAGCGGGGTTGAGAGGTCGAATAAGGCATGTGGGGTGGAATAAGAAGACAGAAAATGAGGACCAGTCCAGGCTCTGGGGATGAAGGGACAATAAAGGCTGGGCAGAGACCACCAGGATGCCAGGGAAGAAGGAGCCGGGGGGCGGGGGGGGGGCCTTGAGCAAGCTCAGAGGCCTGTGGGGAGGTCGGGCCTAAAGTAGGGGGGAGATCCGCTGGCCACAGACGGCCTCAGGCAGTCAGTGGGAGCCGCAGTGGAAGCCAGGGCCAGCAGGCCGTGAGCAGCTGGTGCCACTGTGGGGCCCGGGTCACTCTGGGGTGCAGGGGGGTGGACTCCTCAGCAGGACTGCTTCCTCCCCATGTCTCCCACCAGATCTCCGCCGACAAGAAAAACCTTGGGAGATTCTGTGGGCAGCTGGGGTCCCCCCTGGGAAACCACCCAGGGGAGAAGGAGTTCGTGTCCAAAGGGAACAAGATGCTGCTGACCTTCCACACAGACTTCTCCAATGAGGAGAATGGGACCGCCATGTTCTACAGGGGCTTCCAGGCCTACTACCACGCCGAGGGTGAGTGTTCCCTGAGGCTCATCTGGAAAGGGGAACCTGGATCAAAAGGAGCCCAGAGCTGGCTTTCCTTGTTCCTCCCCTCAGGAGAAGGGGCCTGTCCACTGGGCTCGGTCCCAGGAAGCGTTAGAGAGCCCCGGATGTCCTGCTAGACCTCTCCAAGACCAGAGCCCCTGCAGGAATTTCCTGGCCGGGACCCAGCCCTTCCTTCTGAATCCCCTCCAGACCTCGACGAATGCACCTCCCAGAGCAGCTCTGTGGAGGACGACTCCCAGCCCCACTGCCAGCACCTCTGTCACAACTACCTCGGCGGCTACCTCTGCTCCTGCCGTGCAGGCTACGAACTTCGTCAGGACGGGCATTCCTGCCAGGGTGGGTCCAGTGGGGCATGGTGGGGGCCACAGGCACTGAGCTGGGATTGCTGGGCCCCTGGCAACCCTGAGACTCATCTGTCACAGCTGAGTGCAGCAGCGAGCTGTACACAGAGCCATCAGGCTATGTCACCAGCCTGGAGTACCCCCGGCCATACCCCCCGGATCTGCGCTGCAACTACAGCATCCGGGTAGAGCGAGGCCTCACCCTGCACCTCAAGTTCCTGGAGCCTTTTGAAATTGACGACCACCAGCAAGTGCACTGCCCCTATGACCAGCTCCAGGTACAGCCACATACCTGAGGGCACCTCCCTCTCCTTCCCATACCCACGAGGCCCACTCAGACAGGGGTGACCAGCTTCACTCTGGGGCTTGAGGCTGGGCAAATTTCTGTGATACCAGGAGTCCTGGGGGTCCTGTCCACCTTCAGCTGAAAACACACACAGGCAGGTGCCACCCCTGTGTGAAAATGCCCCATGGAGGAGTAACCCTTCCTGTCTCCCGTCAGATCTACGCCAACGGGAAGAACGTGGGCGAGTTCTGCGGTACACACAGGCCTCCCGACCTGGACACCAGCAGCAATGCCGTCGACCTGCTGTTCTTCACTGATGAGTCTGGGGACAGCCGGGGCTGGAAGCTGCACTACACCACGGAGAGTAAGGCTGGGGGCTGCAGGGTGGCTCCATGACAAGCTTGTGAGCCTGCATGTGGGCCTGGGTTCCGTCCCTAGCACCAAGATCAATAAATACAAATAAAACATGAAGGTAAGGCTCCCAGGCAGGCCTCCCTGGTTGGGAGAAGGACGACCGTGGCTCTGAAATGAGCATGTTCCTCCCCGACAGTCATCAAGTGCCCGCAGCCCAAGCCCCTGGACGAGTTCACCATCATCCAGAACCTGCAGCCACAGTACCAGTTCCGGGACTATTTCATTGTCACCTGCAAACAAGGCTACCAGCTGGTGGAGGTGAGAGCCCAGGGCTTGGGGGAGCCGGGGCCAGCCAAGCCTCCCCGGAGGAGCCCAGGGGCCCAATCACAGCGGCTCCAGGTTCACACACCCATCAGAGTCACGGAGGGCTGAGGCAGTCGACCAGCTCTCCAACTGGAGGGCACAGTGCAAACAGTATTTTAAAAAATACTCATGTCTGGCCAGGTCCCCCACTGGATGACTCTCCTCCGGCTGTGCTGGGCCTTGGCGTGAGGATTATGTAAACTTACTCAGGTGATTCTGATACGCAGCCATGTTTGAGGCTCTGACCTGGTCCATAAGTGTGGAGCTGGGACAGGAAGGGCTCAGCAATATGCGGTGACTTTCGCCACGTTACGCCGTGGTTTTGTGCAGCAGGGCTGGGCCCAACCTCCTGCTTCTTCTCCAGGGCTCTTTATGCTCACGGGGGCTCTCACACTGGACCCACTGTCTTCTCGGCTTTGCAGACTCGGGACAGAATATGGTTTTATCTATGGGCCAAGGTCACAAAAGGTCCTAAACTGAAACAGTATTTCTTAAAAACATACAATTAGTGGGCCGGAGATTTAGCTCAGTGGCACCGCGTCTGCCTCAAAAGCGCAAGGTCCTGAGTTCCACCCCTGGTACCAAAAGAAATCCCACACAATTAGAGTTGCCCGTTTTGCAGTCTTGTCGCTGCAGCACTTAGGTAACATCCGAATCTTACCCCGCAGTAGCCTAGGTGAGCCTATGACCACACCACCTGAACGCACCCAATTTCTCTGAAAGGGGCTGGGTGGCGGTGGTGTTTCAGCACGGGCCGTGCCCTTAAGGAAATTGTGATCTGGGGGAGAGGACACGCTCCAGGCCTCAGCTGGCTGCCTCAGAGAGGGAGCAGCCTGAGTCTCTTGTCTCCTTACAAAACACTCATTCTGGCTGTTGTTTTAAAATTACAAATCATAGAGTTTAATGGGAACAGGCAAGAGTCTAGAGGGGAGATTCTCGTGTCTACCCGAGGGCGCTCTGACTCTCCGCTGTGTAACTCAGCGTCCCCCACAGCTCTGGGCCAAGCTACTGGCTATCGAGGGGAAGGAGGGTCTGGGGGCTCACAGGGTCTTCATGTCCGCTGCATGGTCCAGGCAGGGGAGCAAGCTGTTCGCCTCAGAGGCTCATGGCTCCTCCACCCTCCCTCCGCTCACACAGGGGGACCAGGCGCTGCTGTCCTTCACGGCTGTCTGCCAGGATGACGGCACGTGGCATCGCCCCATGCCCAGGTGCAAGAGTAAGTCACAGTTCCGGGATGTCTGCCCCAGCCTCCGACCCCTCTCCTCCAGGGCCCGAACTGAGAAGAAAAGAGGGGACCCAACAGCCTCTCTCCAAGACCCTCCCGGGCTTGTCCCTTCTCAGGCACTGCCGGGCTCCCCCAGAACTGAACTTCACCCCGTGCAACTCCCTTGATCACAAGTGCCATCCGCACAGACCTATTCCTCTAGGGTCTGCACCCCATTCTGCAGGCAGGCAACACACGCATGCACACACACACACACACACACACACAGTCAGTCTCAGTTCTTATCCCACTGGTATTCTCCCAAGTCAGGGACTGTGGGCAGCCCCGAAGCCTGCCCAGTGGGGACTTCCGGTACCTCACCACCGAGGGAGTGAACATCTACGAGTCCCGCATCCAGTACCGCTGCCAGGAGCCATACTACAGGATGAAGACCCGAGCGGGCAGCAGCGAGTCCGAGCGAGGTAGGGCCTGGCGCCTGTGGCAGTCTTTACACCTTCTTAGGATGTCCTCCGAGATCCTTCCGACAGAATCCTTTTGTAGTAAGTATGTGCCCGGGCACTGGCTTCAGGGGCCTAAATTACAGCACCGAGAGGAATCCAGTAGGTTTGAAGAAGGAGGCACCTGACCGAGCCTCACGAAGTCAGTTCGTTCACCACTGCCAGTAACAAACCATCATCACCACCAACCCTAGCACAGCCACCTCCATTGCCAATGCCAATACCACCACCAGTACCACAGTTATCACCGAAACCGTCACCAGCACCACCAGGAGAGCACGCTCACTGCCAGCACTCCTATCCCCACCAACGTCACCATACTGGTACTGCCATCCTCACACCAGTCCCAAGGGAACACTCCCTGCCACTCTCCCCTCTCAGGCTGGCATAGGTGGTGATATTTTTGTATTTAGATTTATTTAGTTACTCTCCAACCATCTACGGATCTCTTTAACACTTTCAAAGAAGGATGGGAGTGTAGCTCAGTAGTAAAGTCCTTTCCTAGCATGTGCGAAGCCCTGAGTTCAATTCTCAGCACAGGAAACATGTTTGTCCTGGGCCTGGTGGCAAAAGTTTGGAATCCCAGCACTCGGGAGGCTGAGGCAGGAGGATTGCCTCGAGTTGGAGGCCAGCCTGTGCTGCATAGTGAGTTCAAGGCCAGTATGAACTACATAGTGAGACCTTGTCTCAAAACGCACTCCCACAAAAAAGGGCCAGGGCTTTAGCTCAGTGGTTCTGCTGCCTGCCCTGCAAGGGCAAGGTCCCGAGTTCAATCCCTGGTACCAAAAAGAAGAGAAAAGGGCCAGGGATGTAGCTCAATGGCACTGCACCTGCCTTGCAAGCAAAAGATCCTGAGTTTGATCCCCAGTACTGGAAGAAAAAAAAACACATTTGAAACAAGTACAAATCCTAGGTTGTATGTGATGCTCATTTAGGGCTGGGCTTTAGAGTCAGAAACCCTCACTTTTAATCTTGATTCTAATGCTAGAGCCAGGGATTTAGCTCAGTGGTTCAGGCACCTGCCTCGCAAGCACAAGGTCCCGAGTTCAATCCCCAGTACCAAAAAAAAACTAATGCTAGAAGTTCTGCGACCGTGTGCCAATTTTTTTTCCCCCAGTAGTAGGGAATGAACCTAGGGCCTTCACACTGAACTCCATCCTCAGGCCTTTTTATTTCTTCAGACAAGGTCTCACTAAATCCCCCAGATGGGACTCCAACCTATGATCCTCCTGCCTCAGCCTCCCAGAGTGCTGGAATCACAGGCATACCCACGCCACCACGCCTGGCTCTTGGTGCAGACTATTTAAGCTCCATTTCCTTGTCTATAGAATGAGAGTAACACACACCTCAAAGTGTCACCATGGTGCTTAATGAAACAATGCAGAAAAAGTACCTAGGAACAAGCCCGGCACTCTGTCAGCAGTCAAAAATGTAGCCACAGTTCCGCTGCCAAGATACAATCACTGTTAAGATGCGAGATTCAGATACATTCTTGCTGGTGTTTATTTCTGTTTCCACAAATAGGCCCACCTCACACATATAGTTCAGTGTTCTGATTTTTTTAAACTTAACATTAAGACAAAAATATGTGGATGGGGGCCAGGGATTTAGCTCAGTGGTTCCAGTGCCTGCCTTGCAAGCACAAGGTCCCAAGTTCGATCCCTGGTACCAAAAAAAAAATATGTGGATGGATCCTCTCAGCGCTTTTGCTATTAATTCACACAGCTTTGAACTGGTGAACTCTGATCCTTGTCCTCCCTGCTTCTGAGGCCCCCTATCCCCCATCCGTCCGACGGCTTGCTGCACCCCAGCCTCTGCCCTGCGCCCTTGCCTGTCGCCCCTCTGACCGCCGCCCTCTTTCGCAGGACTGTTCACCTGCACTGCCCAGGGCATCTGGAAGAACGAGCAGGAGGGGGAGAAGATTCCGCGGTGTCTGCCAGGTGAGTGGCACCCTCCGGGGCCAGGCCCGGCGCGTCCGTGCAGCCGCTGGAGCCCAGACAAGGCGCGGCCTGGAGAGAGGAGACAGAGGAGCAGTGAGGAAAGGCGCCCAGCAGAAAGGGAGAGAGAAGCAGGGAAACGGACACATTCCAACATCCCAGCAGCTTCCCAGCAGCAGGAAAGACAGGGAATAAAAACAGCTAGAGAAATGCCAGGAGGAAATAAACCAGAAGGAGGGACAGGCCAATGGGTGTAGGGATGGAGGGGAAAAAAGAGCGAGAACCGGAAGGGAGGGAGGGAGAGGCAGTGGGCGGCTGGCTGATGTCCCCATCTGTCTGTCCCTCCTGCAGTGTGCGGGAAGCCCGTGAACCCGGTGGAGCAGAAGCAGCGCATCATCGGCGGGCAGACAGCCAAGCCAGGCAACTTCCCCTGGCAGGCGTATACCTACCGCTACGGCCCTGGCGGGGGCGCCCTGCTGGGGGACCGCTGGGTCCTCACCGCTGCCCACACCCTGTACCCCAAGGACCACAGCACCCAGAACAACAAAACCATGGAGGTTTTCCTGGGCCACACCAATGTGTATGAGCTCAGGAAACTGTCCAACCACCCTGTGCGGAGTGTCCGCATCCATCCCGACTACCGCCAGGACCAGTCCCACAACTTTGATGGGGACATCGCCCTGCTGGAGCTGGAGAACAGCGTCGCCCTGGGCCCACAGCTCCTCCCCATCTGCCTCCCCGACAACGAGACCTTCTACGACCACGGCCTCATGGGCTACGTCAGCGGCTTCGGGATTATGGAGGAACGGGTCTCTTTCAACCTCAGGTTCATCCGGCTGCCCATGGCTGAGCGGAAGGCCTGTGAGAGCTGGCTGCGGAGCAAGCGCCGGGACGAGGTGTTTTCTCCAAACATGTTCTGCGCCGGGGACCCGTTTGTCAGCCAGGATGCCTGCCAGGGGGACAGCGGGGGCGTCTTTGCTGTGAGGGACCACACCAGCAACCGCTGGGTGGCCACGGGCATCGTGTCCTGGGGCATTGGGTGCGGCAAGGGCTATGGCTTCTACACCAAGTTACTCAACTACGTGGACTGGATCAAGAAAGAGATGGGGGAGGAGGAGGACTGAGCCCGGGTCCCGGGAGTCAGAGCTCAGTGTCCAAAAGCAAAGTCACCGGCCCAGTGAATGACCATGAAGAACTCGCTAAAACCACTATGCAGAAGGACACTGTGTGAAGCAAATTCTCTTTCCTATCGTCCCGTCCACATTCTTTAAACAAAAGGTGCCTTTCACCCCTCTAAGGATCGCGGCAGATATAGCTATCAATTTCTAATTCTCATTTTCCTTCTCCACGTTTATACCATTGGAAAACTGAATAAGCCCCACTCCAAATAAATTGTATAAGAGATTACAGTATGTTAAATAAATAAAAAATAGTGTCTAAGATAAAAATATTTAATAAGACCATGTTAAAATATTTACTTAGGCAGTAAGAGCTATTGAATTTATGCACACATTTACATTTCAGGTAAGGCTAACGGTATATGTCTACATTTGGTTTTCGTTGTATCATATGAAGAAAATCCTGGTTCTCACACACATAGTTGTCTATATAACAGCCTTTTTTTTTGGTACCTGAGTTCAAAGTCAGAACCTTGCGCTTTCACAGCAGGCAGCAGGGCGACTGAGCTAAATCCCCAGCCCCTCTAACAGATTTTCTAACAGCTCACCTTCCCATCTCTAAATATTCCTTAAGGTAGGAGTAGTATGAAATTTTTGTCTTCAAGTTGAATCACCAACAGTATTTTTAAATCCTGTGGACTTTTTAAGATATAATGAATATTCAGAGACAGGCCCAAACCTTGCAATAAACTTCCCAAGTCTTTATAACAACACGATCGCCTTACTGCAGAAGTAGCAGCTGCAGACCTGTTTACACAGCCTTACCTGATCCAACAGGTGAAGACCTGTGCAGCAGTGAACATTCCCAAGCAGTGAGTGTTTCCACATTCAAACACACCCTTCTGGGATCCCTGCTGGCAAGTGCTCTTCCGGAGCCAAGCCTGAATAGGTTTCAGAAATGTAACAGAGGTAACGTCAGTCCTGTGGCGTCCCTGCAGGGCCCAGGGAACCACCTTGTCATTAAAAACAGATGAGTGATTTGAAAAAAAAAAACATGAATATTCACAGTAAGAGAGATAATGTCTCTAAATGGCTACCCGTCAGCTCCAGTCATATTTCTCCACTAAATAAATCTTGGCACCAAATCTAATAAGAAAACTTTTACCCTTTAGAGTATTTTGGAGATCAAGATTGTGGATTTCAAGAAATGGTAGAAAAAAACTTTTTCTCATAGTCCACACAACAGCACACACAAGTGGTGTGTGATACGTTTAAGGAGTAGAGGTTGACTGTCAGGTTTTGTTATTTTTTTTATTTAATTTTATTTTATCCCATCCCCCATCCCCTCCATGTACAAAAGCTTTGTTTCCATTTTTCCTTCTATTCTCACTCTTTCTCTTGTCCCTTCCTGCCTCCCTCCTCCCTTGTTCCCCTTCCCATTGGAACACTTTCTTCCCATTTCCCAACACCCATTATACCTCTCAGTCCTTATTTCTGCTTTCGGTTTCTCACAACAGAGAAACAATGCGGTATTGAAACAAGTGTGTCCAATTTATTTGGCTTTTGTTTTTGTTTCTGTTGTACTGAGATTAACCTAGGACCTCCAGCATGCTAGGGAAGCACTCTACCACTGAGTCACACCACCCCTCAGCCCTTTTGATTTTGAGATAGGGCCTCACTAAATCACTAGGTTGCTGGGATTATAGGCATGAGTGACCCCATCCAGCTCCTTATTTTTAATAATCAGAACTATCTCCAAAACAATCAAATGACAACCTCTGAGCTTTGAGCTCCTAGTCCCTTCCTTCAAAGTTATATGTGTTATATATTCTTCAAGTGCATGGAGTAGAAACTTATGGACTACAAAACCAACACTCTACACCTAATAGTTCACAGAAAAGAAAATAACAGTTCGGGTCAGGGCTTTGGAGCTTAATTTCACGCACAATAAGGAATGTAATTTAATAAACACCATCTTTTTCCCTATAAAATGAGGAGAGGTAATACACTACACTGGTGAAGATGAAAAGTCACTCTCATGCGTCTTTTTTTAGAATATAAATTGATACAAACCATGGTAAGAGGTTGGGGAGTATTGTAGTCAGCAGGATTTGGCAAGGGAATACATTAAATACAGGACACATAATTTCTAAGATTATTTTATGATAATTACCCAAAAAGTCAAATGCAAAGGACTATAAAAGATTAACACACACTAGGGGACTAAAGAGTCCAGCTGAGGGCCTGGATACCAGCAGTTTCCCACACAAGTCCAGCTAAGGATTAGAGTCCAAGGCAATGTCCTCCACAAGTCCGGCCAGTGGCCTAGAGCCCACGGCAATGTCTCATGCTTGGTATTGAGGATCTGCACCTGGAAGGCCCAAAGGCCAGTGGTGGAAGCCAGAAAATCTAGGCTGGTGAGATGAAGGATTTGTGCCACCAAGCTAGGTGATCCACACTGAAGCCAGGAAGTGATGCTCATGGTGGAGATCAGAGCTCCCCTAATGAAAACAGCAGCCATCCCAGCAACAGTGAGGCTCCAAGCTCCTCCTCCAATGAGAACAGCCACGTTCACATCAGGAAAACCATCTGCAGGAAGCTTCTCCTAGCAAATCAACAGCCCACAATCTTCCCCCGCAGTTCCCTTTTTTTTTGGTACCAGGGATCAAACTCAGGACCTTGCACTTGCGAGGTAGGTGGTGGCACCACTGAGATATATCCCCAGCCCCCGCAGCTCCCTTTTTATGGTTATTGACAGCAGTCTTCAGGTGGATCCTCGATACCCAGACCACGCTGATTCAGTTCAGCCGGGCCTTACAAGTTGACCATTAGTCAGTCCTCTACAGGGAAGAAATTACCTGAGGATGGAGAAATAAAAAAACAAAAGCGTGTCAGATCCTCACAGGTAACAGTACTCTGCCATCACCAGGATCCACCAGCGCGTGGGAAACCCTCACAGTCCACAGCACACTGGGGAGAGAAGACAGAGGCCCTGCCTCAGACAGCTCTCATGTCTAAGCTGAGACAGCAGCCAGGAGGGAGGAGAGAAAACCCCAGAAGCTGTAGAGTCTCAGACACCCAGGAAAGAAAGCACACCCTGAGGGAGGGGAAGACGGAGGACCAAGCGTGCGTAGAATAGGGCCTTGGCAATCCACAGTTTGGTGGAAAGACCCGGGGGAAAACAGCCAGACTCAGGTCGGGTGAGTGGGAGGAGAGGAAGTGGGGGAAAAGTCCTGTATCATCAATTATGTTCAGGAGTTCGCTGCAAAAGGGAACGAGAAATAGGGTGAGCCAGGGCCAGGAGTGTAGCTCAGGGGTAGAGCACTTGTGTAGCACACAGTGGGCTCCACCTCCATACCACATGGGAGAGGAGAGGAGAAGAGAGAAACAGGACAAGCAGCTGGAAGACCACGGTCGGTCGAGGAGAGCCGGTTTGGGGGTTGGAGGGACAGCAGCCTTGTTGACACGCCGATGGGAGTTGTGCAGCAGAGAGGCAAGATGGCAGTGACAACGGTGAATCTGGTTAGTGAGCCGAGCTCACAGGACACTGCTGGCATAGCAGCGCATGGGCTGGGCTCGCGGTCCTCTTTAGTCCTTCGTTTCCCTTGGTGAAGTAGAAAATAAGGCCCTCGGCTGCAGGTGAGGATGGGGGAGCCTTGGGGGTTTGAGGAGAGAAGGAATGAAATAATGCCATGGAGAAGCAGGATTCGGAATGGATTGGGGCCTCTTTCCCTTGTTAGCAGTACTGGGGGCTGAACCCTGGGTCTCCACACTGAGCTACATCTCCAGCCCTTCCTACTCTTTATCCTGAGACAGCATCTTCTAAATCACTAAGTGGTGCAGGCCAGGCTTGAACTTGTGAGCCCTGATCGGCTTCCTGGTGTTGGATTGGGGAATTGATGGCCTGGGACTGAGTTCAAGGTTCATTTGAGATCTGTGATCGTGAACCAAAAGTGAAAGAGTTGCTCTCTGGGAAACTCTCACCTTTTTGAGAGTTGTGCTTAGTTGTGAGCTTTCCCAGCTAAGAACAGCGGCACCAGCACCAGCACAGGCAAGGCAAGAGCTGTGAGGAGGCTGTACGTTCTCACTGTGCAGGACAGCCAGGCAGTGTGCTCCACACCTGCAATCCAGCACTCTGGGAGACTCTCAGGTCACAGATTCAAGCCCAGCCTGGGCAACTTGCATATGTGTGAGACCCTGGGTTCATCCCCAGAGCCACAAAGAAAATAGAATACAGAACAGAGAAGGGCTGTGGTTTTCAGAGGTCCAGCACGGTGACTGATGCACTTTAAATCTCTCTCAGAGAACCTCTGCGGAGCCTCCTGGGTCAGCCCTTGCCCATCCTTGGTTCCGGGAGAAGACTGAATTCTTCCTCTTGGGGCTTCCAGGTCGCTCAAGCCTGAGCATTCGCCTCCAGGCCTCTGGGGACATCCCAGACCCGGCGACACAGTGGTGACACCCGAAATCCATGTCCCTTAATCCCCTTAGCACAATGGGGAGATGCTGGACCCTTCCAAGCTATCTCAGCACAACTATAAGAGAAAATGCAAAGGGGAAGCGTGTGACTATAAAGCAGAGGGAGGGGGATCCTTGTGGCAATGGATTAGCTCTGTATACGACTGCAGTGATGGTGACAGGAAGAGCCAGCATGCAAAGATGACACAGAACTGCACGCACTCATTGCTCCAAGAGGCAGCTTCCTGGTTCTGCTGTTGCAGTTCCCCAAGACGTCACTGTGATGGGAAGTGAAGGATGGCACACAGCACCTCTCTGCTGCACTACCCACAATTTTCAGCCAATTTGTATCTCAAAAGAAAGAGGGTTGTTGTTAAACCATCATGAAAAATATACACCAGAGTTTATGGATTTGACCAAGAGTAGAGTTTCCTCCAATTTTTAATTTCAAAAGACCAGAACAAGCCAGGGATGGTAGCACTCACCCGTAACCCCAGTCCTCTGGCAGGCTGAGGCAAGGAGATCAGACATCAGAGCCCACCCAGCCTGGGCAACTCAGTGACTTACCCAGGCCCTGACTCAAAAACTTTTACAAAGGACTGGGGATGTGGCTCAGTGCAAAGATCTTGGATTCAATCCCTAGTATCAAAAAAAAAGAAAAAGAAAAAGAAAAAGAACAGAACAGATATACAGAAAATATAGATACTGTCACAGAATATACTTCTGACGTTAGGAATCTCAGTAAAGGGTCCCAGAATCCTTCCCAGCCTCTCCTCGGCTGCTCCAGCAACTACAGTGCTTTCCATGGAGTCCTTTGGGCCTCGAGACACTAACTACCTCCCCCCACCCACCCCATGAGCTGCAGATTACTAAAGCCTGTCTGTCGCTGAAGGCCCTCTTGGAAGGTGCTGGAGCCTCAGGATGTGGGACCAAGCAGCAGGCAGCTAAGTCACTGGGGATGTGCTCTTGAGACCTTGGCTCTTTCTCTCTCCTCACTTCCCAGCCACCAGGAAGTGAGCAGGGCACCTCACCGTAATACACCACCTTGCCGCAGGCTCAAGGCAACCAGGCCAGTGGATCATGGGCTAGAAACTCCAAAACTATGGACAACACAAACCTTTCTTCTTTTTAAGCTGGTTGTCTGAGGTATTTTGTTCCAGTAATGAAAAACTGACTAACACAATGATCTATGGTTCCATTTTCTCCTGACCAAAGAAAACTGACAATTCACCTGCCTTAAAAAGGTTTCTTAGGCTGGGTGAGTAGCTCAATGGTGACGTGCTTGCCTAACATGCTGAAGGTGCAGGGTTTAATCTCCAGCACCACAGAAAATAAGAAATAAATTTAAAAAAAACACTTCCCAGCTGGGGATGGTGGCACATGCCTGCAATCCTAGCTACTTGGAGACTGAGGCAGGGGGGCTGTGAGTTTGAGGCCAGCCTGGGGAACTTAGTAAAACCCTTCTCAAAAGAGAAAAGGGTTCAAGATGTAGCTTATTTCAGGACTCTGGGTCCAATCCCTAGTACCACAATAAACGGAAATGGTTTCTTGAATTTCAGGAAAGATGAAATTCAGGCAGATGTGCATTGCTGTCAAACAGCTCACTGGGCAGTGTGTCTGACACCCTTTGTTAGGGTTTAGACTTAAAATGTTGCCCAAAAGTCTCCAGAGTTCAGGAGCGGGGTGTTGGAAGGGGGTTAGATCCTGAGAGCTCCGTACTAATCAGTGGTTGATCCATTGGTGAGCCCATAGCTGGATGTGTTATTAGGAGGGGACCCTGGCTGGAAGAGGTGGCTCCCCAGAGCAGTAACTTGGAAGGGTGATTGTTTTGTTTCCTTGGGTTTTGTTTTTTGTTTGTTTGTTTGTTTGTTTGTTTGTTTTGAGACAAGATCTTGCTATGTAGTTCAGGCTGCCCTGAGCTCACTATGTAGCCCATGCTGATCTCAAACTTGTGGCAATCCTCCTACCTCAGCCTCCCAAGTACCAGGATCAAAGACATGTGCCACCATCCCCGGAGCTGAAGAAACTTACAGTTGAATAAACCGTGCAAAATGAAAACCCCTTGTATGATTCAGGGAAGCCATAGCAAAGAGGGAATTCTCCCAGCCCCTCAGCCCATCAGCAAGGGCAGAACCCAAATAGATTGAAGATTTTCACTGGAAGGAGCAAACTCCTTTTTTTTGTTAACTGGTCAAACTCCTGGTTTGGTTTTTGCTGTTACTCCAAGTATATGAAGAAAAAGGAATGTCTCTATCACAGATTGTGTTTCTCAATCTTTCTCTTTTTTAGGGGATTGAACCCAGGGCCTTTGCACTGAGCTACAGCCCGGCCCCTGTTTTTTTTTTTTTTGAGACAGAGTGTTGCCTAGGTTGGACTCAAACTTGCAATCCTTCACTGGTCATTCTAGAGATGCAGATGAAAACAACACTGAGATTCCACCTCACCCCACAAAGAATGGCTGCTATCAAGAAATCAACCAATAACAAATGCTGGTGGGGGTGTGGAGAGAAAGGAACCCTTCTCCATTGTTGGTGGGAGTGTAGATTGGTGCAACCACTGTGGAGATCAGTATGGAGATACCTCAAAGAACTAGGACTAGAGGTCCCATTTGATCCAGCTATTCCCCTGCTGGTTATCTTCCCAAAAGAAGTAAAAGAATCATACCACAGTGATATATGCACACCCATGTTTATAGCAGCACAGTTTGTAATAGCTAAAGCTTGGAAACAGCCCAAGTGCCCACCAACTGGAAACTGGATAAAGAAGATGTGTTTTTTTTATAAAATGGAGTACTACTCAGCCATAAAGAATGAGAAACTAGAGACATTTGTAGCTAAATGGATGCACACTGAGGCCATCCTCTTAAATGAAATAAATAGGACACACATGTGTAAATACCAAATAGTTTCTCTAGTGTAAGAAACTGAAAGTGTAAATAAGGATGAAAATAATTAAAATGAATAATTGATAATTTGAAATAGGAAAAGGTCCAAAGGGGTAGGGGTGGTGGGAGGGGAAGGGGAAAGAGAAGAAGAGAAAGGAAAAATTATGAGAAAGGAAAGAAAATGGGAACGAAATCTATGTAAATAGGGAAGGGTGGAGGGGGTGAAGGGTGCACAGGGAATGGGGAAAAAATAAGAACCAAGATACATCACGTACAGGTACAAGCACCCAATGATAAATGTAAACGTATTGTATACCTAAAATGTACCAATTGATATATTAAAAAAAAAACAAAAACTTGCAATCCTCCTGCCTCAGCCTCTGGAGAAGTGCTGGGATTATAGGTGTGTCTCACCAGCCCCCTTTGTTTCTCAGACCTAATATTCTACAATGTCTTTTTTCTTCAGAGAAATCCTCCTCCTCCCACCTAAGCCCTGGAGTCCAGTGTCCACTGTCAGTCCCGCTGCATGGCACGGGGCAGCACCATGGCTTTGTGCCGCCGGGTGCCCTGGCGCCAGCCTGTGCTGTGCTGTGGCCACTCAGGCCATCCTGTCCGAGTCCTGGCACCTCGAAGGTGTTCACACACACACACACACACACACACACACACACACACACACCGTCTAAAGTCAGCCACTGCACTCAGTGCTGCGGGTCTGTGGAGATCAGAGTCCTTTCTTGACAAGCCCCACGCACACCCTGTGGGCTTCTGGTGACAACTGCCATCCTGGAAGCCACTGTCACTCTGCACAGGCAGCGTTCCCTAGAACCCTCGGCTTTCATAGGATGGCATCACCCTAAGATAGCACTCCTGTCCTCAGGGTGAGCATCAGTCTCTGGGTCTGATCCCCAGAGAGAGAGAGAGGCTGAGGCAGGAGGATCATTGCAAGTTTGAGGCCAGCCTGGGCTGCACAGTGAGTTCAAGGCCAGCCTTAGAGACTTTATCTCAAAACCAATCAAACAAGCAAACAAACCAAAAAACCCAGCCAATTCTAACAGCACCATATTCAGGAGTCTCCCCTGAAGAAAGCAGAAAAGCTGTTTTCCTGGCACTTAAATCTGAGTTGCTAGGTGCCCTCTCCTTCCACTTCCGGCTCTGGGCTCTGAAGTCCTGATGGGGAACAAAGTCAGTCAGCTGGAGCTGAGCTATAAACGTGCTTTATTGGGAGCAGATAATGAATGGGCATTGAGGATGGTACAGCAAATAGAATCTCAAACAAGTAAAAGAAGACACAGAAACTTACGGAATCCCTGGAGAATCTCGGGAGACAGGAGTGGCCTCCCCTAGGCTACCTGCAGGCCACACCTGAGTCTCGAACACAACAGGGTGACCAAACACGACCTCCGCCCTGGTATCCTGACTGTCTCACTCTGCACTACCCAGGGCCCTGTCTCCTCTTGGTCATGGCGAATGGGAGGGGCCATGACAAGGAGCAAGCGCCCGGGCTCCGTCAGTCCTCACGGGGGGTGCTGTTCTCCTGCATGGTTGCCCTGATCCAGCCAATGTAGTTCTGAACCTTGGTGTAGATCCCGTGGGTCCCGCACTCGAGTCCCCAGGACACCAGGCCAGCTACATAGAATTTGGGGCTCTTTTCAATGAGCTTCTTGACAGCCAAAGCCCCCCCACTGTCTCCCTGACAGCTGTCCACGCCCGCCCCTCCAGCGCACAACATGTTCTCGGTGAAGACGTACGACCTGGGCTCCACTTGCGAATCTTTCCCTCTCACCTCCTGGCACATGTCTAAGGTCGTTATGGGTAACTTGGCCCCTCTGAGTCTCAAAACCCAATCTTTTTTCTCCGTCTTGCCCCAGCCTGAGATCATGCCCAGGTCCCCCACGGAGAAGTTGTACTTGGAGGCCGAGCCGGGCAGGCAGATGGGGGACACAGTCGGGCCCATCTTCACCGGCTCTTTCAGCCGCACAAGCGCAATGTCATTGTCAAAATTCTTGCGTGCGCCTTGGCTGGGCGCCGGGTGCCAGCCTGGGTGAATGAACACCCGCTCAGCGGTGAGCGCCTGGGCCTTGTCCAGCTCCGAGGTCTGCACGGTGGTGGAGCCCACGTACATGGCCGGGTGAGGGTTTCCCTCCACCACGTGGGCCGCAGTCAGCACCCAGTGCTCATCAAGGAGGGCGCCCCCGGCCCACTCGGAACGGAAGAACACTTGCCAGGGGAAACTCTCAATCTTCACAAAGGATCCCCCGAATATCCGCTGTTTCATCTCAAAGGCCTCACTGGGGACTCCACACACTGGGAAGGCAGAAGGACAGGAGGGACAGGAAAGGACGCTACCTTCAGAGAATCCTCAGGCCACTCCCGTAATTCACTGCCGGGAAGCAGAGTTCCAGCACAGTCCGCCCTCTCCATATTCGATTTATCCTAACCTTGCCCAGCTGTCCCCCTTTGCCAATGCCACCTGCAGACTTGTAGGAGACACTGGCTACGCAGAGGCAGAGCGTGCATCAGAGTCCAGAACTAGTGTGCTCTGCTACCCACGGCTGGCCCAGCCCTCTCGGGCACACTTCATGCCGGAGCCCAGCTGGGAGCCTCTTTCCTGGCAGCCTTCGGAGGAGCCAAGCTTTCCACTCCCCCTGACGCCCAGGCAGAACCCTTGCCTGTCACCTTTACTGCAGGCCTAGCTGTGCCTGGGTCCCTCAGAGCAAGTTCCAGGCCCGCCATGAAGTAGAGAGAGGCTTCTCCACTTTGACCCAACCTCCCACTCCCACAGGCTGGTTCAGGGTAGGATGGCTCTGCCACGCCCCAGCAGTGAACTGCAGGCAAAGCCAGCGAATCTAAGTCCTTGCTACCTGGGTTTGAAACCTGGCCCTGCTCCTTACTAACTCTGTGAGCTCACATTCGGGTCACTCATGCTTAACACTACTGCACAGGACTGTCACAGGATGCGGGTGACAAATGCAACACTCTGACTTGGTCTCCAGTGCTGGTCATCACCAGCATCAGTATTATTCAGGTTTTGCCCCAGTGCCACCCTCGACTCAACTCTGATCCTCCTCAACCCCTTCCCGCCCCCCACTCTGAGACAGGATCTCACTGTATAGTTCAGGCTGGCTTTGAACTCGCTATGTAGCCTGGGCTGGCCTCAAACTCGTGTGATCCTCCTGCCTCCGGCTCCTAAGTGCCAGATCACAGGTGTGCGCCATCACGCCCAGCTACAATCCCTCATTTCTTTTTTCCCTCTGTACCTTGTTGCCATACAGACTTTTAATATAATAACTAGGTGTTTGAATGATGATTGTTCACTCTCAACTCTCAGGCCCTGCTTCTGTCGGCAGCTGACTTTTCCATTCCCTTCCAGCCGGCCGACTCGGTGGTTGGGGGAACTCCCCACAGCCTGGCAGGACAACAGCCTCGTGTCACCGCCGCCTCACTGCTCAGGACCCTGGAAGGCCAGGTAAAGCCTCGCCCCAGAGGGTTACAGCTACACCCAAAGGCGGCCCCACATCCCGGGCCTATGGTTGTGGTCCCCACCCATACGGAAGCCCCGCTTACCTGGAACGCATTTCGGCAGCTCTGCGCCCAGCACCTCGTTCACCCAGGTCCCGTTAACAGAGCACTGGTACTCGGCTGGAAGAGCAAGAGAGCACAGGCCACAGCCACCAGTCAGCCTCCCTTCCCATGGAAGAATCACACTGTGTCTGGCCCAGTAGTGAGGCCTCTACATCAAGGAAGCCAGACCTGAGCTGGGCTTGCCCAGCATGCATGAGCATGTCAGGTTCGACCCCCAGCACCGCAAGAAAAACAATAATGAATGAAATGAAGAAGAAAAAGAAAAAGAAAGCCAGTCACCATAACACATCAACTTCCAGCTAGAAACGCCACCCTGTGCGTTTTGCAAGGATGCCTGGTCCAAGGCTGAATGACCACATTCGATGGGTCAGCCAGGGGCTCCACTGCAGCCTCGAGCTGAGCTGACCGCTAAGATTCCTGCAGTGACCTTGAGAACATCCCCCACCCCACATGGAAGCTGTGTCTTTAGGCTCAGCCAAGAGGGTGGCAATCACTGTCCTGTCTCCCTCACTTATGCAAACTCTCCAACCCAGAGAGCACGCTCTTCACACACCCTCCCGCTCCCCCTCGTGACGCTGGTGGAAGAAACCTACCACTCCCTTCATGTTCCATGTAGTAATACGGCTCCTCACAAGCATAGCGAACGAGAGAACCAAACAAAGTATCTTCTGGCTCTTCAACGTTGCCATTTCGAACGGGCTCAGGAGTACCGCAGTCTACAGCTACAAGAGGAGGGGAGGACAGGCGTGGTCCGGCAGCCACTTCCCCCGGAAGAGCTCTGGGGCCAGCTCCAGCCCGACTTCATCCCTCCCAGTATCCATAAGCACCCAGGATGAATCTCCCCACACCAGCCTCTCCAAGAGCCCAGCCAAGCCCCCAGCCTGCAGAGATCTGCCAGAAAAGCTTCTGAGAGGACCCTGGCTCTCCGTGGTTGGTGGAGGATCCCACAGAAGCCAAGAACACACCTACTTGGGGGTCCTATCTACCACCTCCACAGCTCCTTTCTCTGGAGAAAGCTGCTAGTCTAACAGACCTGGACCAGACCAGGGCTGGAACTGACAGATTGTCCATGACTGGTTTCCCTCCACAAACCCAGCTACTCTCTCACCGGCCTAAGAAGAAAGCGTGCGTCTGAACCGGGGCACAGAGTCCTGGGGATGAATCCCGGGGCCTCGCATATGCTAGCCTAGGGCTCCACCAGTGAGCTCCATCCCAGCCTTTTGTTTTAGTCAGAGTCTCACGAATCTGCCTGGGCTGGTCTCAAACTTGAGATCTTCCTGTCTCAGCCTCGAGAGTAGCTGGGATTGCCAGCATGCACCACCACCCCACAGCCCCACATTTGAATTTCGTTGTGCAGATTTTGCAATTGCCACTGAGAGGGGAGAAAAAAAGAGTTCCTCGTTGATGGGACACATACGTTGACATTTCACTCTGGAAATGTCACTCCACTTTCCATTGCTTTGACAAGTAGAATAGAAAGACGTTGAGCTGGAACTGCCCTAGAGAATAATAGACATCATCATTAATTAAAAAAAAGAGAGAGATGAGGAATCAAAACCAAAAGTGGAATTGATCTCTGGTCTCGGATCAATGAGGAGTCCTCTCACACACACACACAAAAGCTTAGGAGCATCTCAGCAGAATGACCCAAAGCACCCAGGACTTGGGACTGAAAGACAACAGTCAGCTGCTCCTCCACAGGAGGATGCAGAGCACAGCAAGGGCGTCAAGCTGGCCACAGACAGAGCTCCATGACTCCCAGGGGCGAAGAGCCAAGCCATTCTGTCCATGCAAGCGTGGTCACGCCCCAGCCTATGGGATACCAGGCAGCAGACCGGGCAGGGGGTCGATCCTGACCTGGCCAGAGACCTTCGGGGAAGCTGAGCATGCTTTACCTGCACAATTTCGAATCCTTCCACACAGATTATCTTCACCACATCTTTAAACACATATTTTGCCTTTTCAGGCTCCCAAATAGAATTGGCAGAGACTTCTTTAGGGCAGGGGATTGCTTGGAAAAGACGGAAGGTGGGAAAGAAAAAAAATATTTTACAAGATAGTTGGAGACTATTCTTTCTACATCATTCTCGCATTTTCTATCATTCAATTGTCCTCAATTCCAGGGCCTCACATTCCAACATAATAAGGCTGTATCGACTCACTACCCCATGTCGTCTGCACCACCCAGCTGAAGGCTTATTAGGCAGTGAGGCCTTTCTAGCAACACTGACAGGGTTCGAGCTTCCAGAGGAACTAAAGTATCTCAGTACTCTACCAAAAAGAATCTGTTTTGATTCTATGTTGTCCAGGGACTTTGGTATCACCAACCAAAGAGGGACTTCTAGGCTACTCACGATCTCCATGGTAGCGAAGTTTCCAGCCTTTCTTTTGCCCTGTTAGGTCAGTTTGAAAGACGATATCAACAGTATTACTCTTGGTTTCTATAGTTAGTGGCCCAGGGAATCCATTCCCACAGTACGGACCAAACCGCTGATCCCTTGTGACAAACTGAAAGGAAACAAAATGATGAAAACAGGAGAGAGAAATAATAAAAGGAAAGAGGTAAAATGGGGCCAGGGAGATAAAAGTAAAGAAGATAATAAATAGGAGAGCAAATAAGGAGGAAAGGAGAAAATAAGGGAAAGGAAGAAAGATAATTTTGTCTTTGAGAAGAAATCTCTTCTTGAAGCATAGTGGCACTCTGCGATCCTGGCACTCTGGGAGGCTGAGGCAGGAAGACTGAAAATTCGAGCCCAACCTGGGCAATTTAGGAAGACCTGCGTCAAAATAAAAAATAAAAAAGGGCTGGGGAATTAGCTCAGTGCAAAGAACCTGAGTTTAATTCCCAGTACCAGAAAAAAAGAAAAGAAGTAGAAGGGAGGAGAGGGGGAGGAGAGGGGGAGGAGAGGGGAACAGGAAGAAATCATCCTCTCCTGTGTGAGCCAGGGTGATGGCAAGAGTCAGTCACCACCGCGTACCCCTAAGCTGTCGGGGCAGTTCCCTTCCAAGTCGGCTGGTTCCATGTCGAAATCCTCTCTCTTCATGGTCACCACCACTTGGAAGCCCTCCTCCAGCCGAATCTGGTATTCACACCTTGAGTTCTCCGGGTACGGATTGGGATAATTGGGACTTGCAATCTCCCCGATCAGTGTGGTGAATACATCCCCACTGCAATTGACTGGGGGAGAAAAACAGCAAGGGAGAATCAGACAGGGGCCCAAGCAAGAAGTTCCTGCCCAAGTCTACAGTCCCTTCTGTCACAAACTGATGGCCCCTCATGAGATGCTCCTAGGATCCATTTCTGGCTGCAGTCCCAGGAATAATTATATCCCCAGTACCTATCAGAGGAGACCTTCAAGCCTGTTAGCTTTCTGTCACTTTGCTTATGTTGAAGACTTCCATGGTTATGGCAGCCTCTGTGGACTCTTCATGGGCATCTAGCTCTCTGCTCCAATTATCCTGTACCCTTGTGTTACGGCTTAGATCTTAAATATCTCCTAAAGTCCCATACATTAAAGGCTTGGCCTGTGGTGTTACTGGGAAGCGGTAGAACCTTTAGAAGATGGGTTTCAGTGGAAGGGAGTTGAGTCATTGTGGACGCATCCTTCAGTGAACGTTGGAATTCCAGTCTCTCTCTCTCTCTCTCTCTCTCTCTCTCTCTCTTTTTCTCTCTCTCTCTCCCTGCTTCTGGCCACCATGACAGGAGCAGATTTATTCTACCACACACTCCAACCATGATGTTCTGCCTTGCCACAGGCCCAAAGACATTAGCCAACTGACCATGGACTGGAACCCCTGAAGTCGTGAGCTAAAATATCCCCCTTTTAAATTGCTTATTTCAAGCATTTCATCCCAGTGATGGAAGGCTGACTAAAACACCTCATCTTCTTCCCCTCCTGTGCTTCTCTCAGTTTACGGGTCATTGAGAACAGATGTCAAATGAAGGGTGAAGCTAATCAAAACTGGGAGAGAGGCAAAGCCTCTGTGATGTCTCAGCCCCTCCTGGTGCCTCCTCTAGTGCCAAGCTCACCTCCGCAGTTCCTCATATCATCCTGGAGAAAGTACTCTGGGGGACAGGAGCAGAAGTAACCACCAATGAAGTTGTTGCAGAAGTGACTACAAGGGACATCTGCAAAATCCATGCACTCGTTTACATCTACAAGGAGTAGAGAAAGATTGGGGTCAAGGACAAAGGCCCAGGAGGAGGGGTGAGGTTAGCCCCAAACCTAAAAGGGTAAGGAAAAATAAGACAGATTTGAGCCTAGAGGCCTTCAGAAAACCACATTTCAGAATGGCATCATTCCGTATCAAACTGTGGCTCCAGGGCTGTGCCCACACCACTGACTTCCTGCTTGGTTTCAGTGCCAAACACAAATGTCTTCAGCAGGGGGTTAATGATCACATTCACCTCTTTATACAACGCTGGTCCTCCCCTCGGATCTGAACAGAAGTTCACAAGAGGTCCTGACTCCACTCCAACTTGCAGATAGGTGCAGAAGCACCCGTAATTTGAAGGTTTGAATGTCATCCATTGAATGGGTCTGAGAGCCACATTCTGTGTGCAATTCTTGCCACATTACTGACTTGTTAGCTCTCACTTTCCCTGTCTTTATATGAGGACACCTACCTGGAAGTGCTGCAGTGACGACAAAGCTGCTTTAGTCAAGTTGCTAACACAGTGCCCAATCCATAGTGGTTCTCAACAAGTTACAATTTTTTATCTACTGTTGTCATTATCATCACCACAGATATGATCATACTTTTGCATGTCACAAAGGCAACACATGGAGGCACACGGGGCAAGTCAATATTTTGTTTTTTGTTTTGTTTTTTAAAAAACAGTCTCACTAGGTAGCCCAGGTTGGCCTCCAACTCAGCAATCATCCTGCCTCAGCCTCCCAAATGCTGGGATTACAGGTGTGCACCACCATGCCCAGCTAATATTTTGTAAAGTTGTACAAAGAATCTTCACTCAGGGCTGGGGATTTAGCTCAACAGCACCGTGCCTGCCTTGCACGTGCAAGGTCCTGAGTTCAATCCCCGATACCAAAAAATGAATCTTCACTCGATGCATTGTGCAAGTTTTTTTCTGCTTCTAATCTTTCGAATCTTACCGACAGCAACATAATAGGCAGCAAATCCAGTGTAACGCTCTTCATTGGAGAAATCCGACGTAAAGGTCACCTGGAGTTTATTGTACGGGATGTGGAACTCTTCTATGATTGGGGAGCTGGGGTTCTTGCTTGTCCTCTGCCCACAGAGTTTCCCTTCCTCAACGCCTCCTGACACGATCTTAGGGAAGAGTTACAGAGATGCTAAGAAAGGCTAATGTCTTGGTACATGTGACAGGAAACGGGACAGGAGGAGGCCCTTTACTCCCACAAGGCCTGGGCACCCGCTCCTGCCCTGCCTCGCCCCGGTCCGGCCTCCCCGATGTCCTCTGGTGAGGTGACAGTGACGTACCTGCACTGAGTCATACAGGCAGTTCTCCGACAGCTCTACGTCCAGGTGGGTGAAGTACAGGTGGATCCCAAAGCCTTCCGGAACCTCAACGTCCCAAGTTTGCTTTACCTCGTTGGGGTACGCCTGCGGGTAGTTAGGGGACAGGATCTCCCCATGCAAGGCGGGCTCTGCACGAGTCCAGGCCCAAAGAGAAAACAGCGCCGCGCACCTGGGGGGAAGCACAATGAGGGGCATCTCCCAGGGACCCGCAGAGCTGGAAGCAAAGGGCAGCCAACTGGCCACGGAAGAGAATCTTAAGGCGGAATAAAGAAAAGGCCAAGGTGAACCAAAGCCAGGCTTCAGGCCCTCGACCTCTTCTCAGAAGCGGAGGCATGGGGACCAGGGGCATCTCCTGAGACCCCGCTCACTCACCACATGGCTGGCCATCTGCCCATGACTGGGGTCCCGCCTCTCTGCTCCTCTGGACTTTGGAGCTGAACTGGTGGAAGGCCTGCTTTGGTGGTGCAAGGTCACCCGCGTTTCAGTGTCACCTGCCCAAGAAAAACTCAGTTTAACCAAGCAGGACTACAGTGGTCACCCCGTGACACCTGGCCTCCCTGGTCCAGCTTCAACTAATTTTCTAGACTAGAACTAAATCTTATCCTCCTCCCATTGCTTCTCTGGCCTTTCTGCCAGTTTTTTGGACTAAGCCGTTTCTGTTCTCCTCCCCGACCCTGGGCCCCTCTGTCAGTCTCTCTCCTGCCCTTGCAGAACAATAATATCCCCGTTTCCCTCGCTGTCAGGAGTCTTCGCCCACCCAGCTGGGACCTTCCCGCCTTTCCAGTGATTCTCCAGCACTCCCGGCCTGCGGGCTCCCGGCGCATGTGCTTCTGCTGACAACAGACCACGGATGGGGGAGCGGGCTTCTTCCTACAGGGCAGGGCAGGGCCTTGGGAGAGTCGGTCTGAGGGGGGCAGTGCTGCCCCATTGAGCCAGGGTGGGAAAAGCAGTTTCCTACAGCAATCTCCCAGGTCGGTTGGTCAGTTGGTTTCTTTTATTATAAAGACAACGTATTTCCCTACAGTTCCTAGAAAAGTCTTGCCAAAATTGCTTTCAACTCTGAAAACAATGGTACATGGAGGGTGGGCAGGGTGGATGGGGTCAGCCTGCCCGAAATAGGTTGTCTATGTCGCCTTCTCCAGTTCTACTCTTTTTTCTGGTACTGGGGAGGGGACTCAGGACCTCACGCTCGCCGGGCAGGCGCTGTACCGCTGAGCTACATCCCGGCCCTCCAGTTCTCCTCTTCCCAGCCCTCTATCCTTTCCCAAACCTTGCTCTAAGAAGTCTCTGCCTTTCCTTTTTCCTCCACCAAAGCGCTGCAGCTGTTTTGCGGCTTTTACCTTCAGACGCTGATGGGAGCCAGTGAGTCAGTCTACCCGCTCCTGCCAGCGGTCATGCTAAGCGACCTGCGGGCCCCAGAGGCGGCAGGTTGGCCTCGCTCCCTCTCCAGGAACCTCCGGCCCCTCTCCGGTCCTGGATCCGTGCATGAGATTCCCTGCCCCAGAGTGCGGTCCGAAATTCCACCACACTCCAGGGAAGGGTTGTCCAGCCTTGGTCTTGGAGCGCCCTCTGCTTTGGAAACCAGAACTGCATCTTCCTCCCCGGTCTGCTATCCGGCTCTTGCCAGGGCTTCAGGGAGAAGAGAAATGGGGAGTTTCGAAGATTGCCCAATCCTCCCTTTCAGCCAAAGGGTGTGTTTCAGAGTTTGGGGGAAATCAGGTGATTTGTGGGAAAAGGAGGAGACTGATCCTAAACAGAAAAAGCTAAACTCAGAAAGTCCGACCTTCCAGCTGTAAATGAGGCACAAACCCAGGCAGAGCACTCACTGTCTGCATGGGTCCCAGACCCAGCCTGTCCCTGCCCTGAAGCCGGCTTAACAGTGAGACAAGGGGTGACAGCTAGACCTCAGCGTTGTGGGCTGCCGTGGATCCCTCTCCCTCAAATCCCTTCTACAGCTCCAAAGGTCTCGATCCCAGGCACCAGCCCCAACGCTACCTAAAGTCCCTGGTCACAACCCTCAGGCCCTGTGTGCTTCGAGATACAGAATTTTTCAAAGGCAATGAGGTGCATGGACCCAAAACTAGGTAAGAACTTTTCCTCCTCCCTCAGGCCCTGGAAAAACACGTCATTAGCAAACATTAATGTTGCTGCAACTGAGCATATCGATCTTCAGAGTAAGTGGAATAACTAAAGGTTATAAATTAATCAACATCAGTTAAAGCCAGGATTTGCTGTCAAATGAATTTTGGGGCCAAACTTGGAGAAAAAGGTAAAAAAAACTTTGTCTTCAGAGACTTTCGGAGTTTGAAATCCCAGGAAAGGAACTGTGGACCTGTACAATTCCTCCACAAAAATCTTCCTTCATGTCTCATTTCTCCTTTTTTTATATTACATATATTTATGTAAATATAAGGAAGATTTCCCCCACCTACCCCAAACAACATGTCTTTGGTGTTTCATTTCTTTTTCCTTGTTTTTACACAGAAATTGGGGAATTTCAGAATCTTTACATGTATTTATCAAACAAGTTTTGATCTATTGGTTTCTTGGTACAGCAATTCATTCTGGTGCCAAAAAGCTTAAACCATTACAAGGAAGTTGTGAATACTAATTTCTTAGGAGGTGAGGAAGCCCCACATAAACTTCTCTTACATCCCCTCTGGTCCACCATGATTCATAAATACTTACTGTTTTTTTTTTTTATTCCTCAAATGAATTTTTAGACATTAAAAATGGAACAACAGGCTGGGGATTTAGCTCAGTGGTTTCGCCGCCTGCTGCACAAGCACAAGGACCTGAGTTTGATCCCCAGAACCAAAAACAAAAAAAGATTCTCTTGATGCTGGGCCGGGGTTTTATCTCAGTGGTTCCGCCACCTGCAATTCCCGGTACCAAAAAAAGGAACAACAGATTCTCAAGGGGCCACATGCTCTTCAGTATAAAGCATCTCCTTCAGTAGGTTGCTATCGCAATGCAGACTGACTGCCTGATGTGCTCAGGAGATTTACTCAATATTGTCTGCATTTGGTTATGGAAAAGGCTCTCCTCATTTTTTTTTTTAATCCAAAGTGCACAGTGAGAACAAATCAAAGAATTTTTCTTTTTTGGGGGGGGGGTGGTTCTGGGGATCAAACTCGGGTCTTTGCTCTTGCGCAGCAGGCGGTGAAACCACTGAGCTAAATCCCCAGCCCAAAGAATTTTTCTTTTTGACATCAGTTTCATCTGAGCATCTTCCTATGAGAGGATTGCTCAGGTGTCTTGTCTTCATCCTCCCACCCTCTTAAAAAAAAAAGTCAAGCAGTTTAGACATTCATCAGCCCAGTAAACAAACTTTGTCAGCAAATAGAAGTGCTACTATTGTAAAGAAAATTGATAAGAGGACCAGGGATTTAGCTCAGTGGTTCTGCCACCTGCCTCAAAAGCACAAGGTCCCAAGTTCAATCCCCAGTACCAAAAAAAAAAAAGAAAGAAAATTGATAAGACAAAAAGCACGTGTGATGACCCAACTACTGTGTTGTTGGGTAATTTATAAAGTTGACCTCTGACTTTATCGATGTAAAATCCTATTGGAAATATTAGGGCAGCCATACAGAGGAGGATCATTCCAGTGAATGTTATCCAGCGAGCATATTTTGTAGCTTCTCTTTCCCAGTGGAAAGCCACCAGCAAACCACATGTGACAGTCAATGAAATGATTCCCATGATGATAAAAAACAGTGTGGTGAGCCCCTCGGGGGGAAGCCGGGGAGGGATGCATGTCCAGTCTCATCCATGGATTGCTTGACATTGTCACACTGGGCCCACAGTGAGTGCTCCCTTGGCCTCCCCATGTTGATCCAGTCCGGGCTGGCGATGCTGGCGATGGTGAAGATATCAGCGGCCAGAAAGAGCCATCCTGAGATGGTGGTCAGTTATCCATCTCCCCACCCACTCCCCCACCCCAGCCCTGCAGAGCCCTGGCCAGGCCACAGCCTCATGCCTCCCGCCCCATGGGCCGTCACCGGGCCCAGGACTAGCAGCTGCCATCCACCCTGCTCATGGATGGGTGGACGGTGTGTGTGTGTGTGTCGAACCCAGGGTCTTATGAATGCTCAGAAGCACTCTAACCCCTATCCTAGAGCCTGTATTCCAGTGAATCCAAGATTTCATCAGTTGAAGATTCTCCATTATTTTATACCTCTTGGAATAAAAACGCTGTTAAACTATGATGTCCCACTGATTACAAGAAGCATCCTGACTTCAGGAGTGGTACAGTGTAGGGAATGCAGAACCCTTGCACAACTCCTATCTCTGATTAGCTCAGCACTAGGCCTGGATTTGGAAGACAAATTCAAATCCCACCTCTGCTCTTTCGGGGAGGGGGGACCTCAGGCTCCTCGCCTTCCTGGCCTCCTCCAATATAAAATAGGAACAGCTGGGACTGTGGCTCAGCAGTAGAAGACATGCTTATCATGCACAAGGCCCTGGGTTCACTCTCCAGCACCACAAAAACAAAATGAAAAAATCAGTTCTGCCTATTCTACATGGCTGCTGGGCTACCCACTGAAAAGTCAGAGTGGATGGATTTACAGACTATGGTGCCAACCAGTGCACAGCTGGAAGGGGAGCCCAGGCGGTCCCTGAAACCCAAGCTCGTTGTATCCCCACCATATGTAACAGTGTCACACATGGAGCAGACGCACATGCGACCATTTATTGTTCCCTGCATCTGAGCATTTCCCACAATGGGGGCTTCCCCCACTGTATGAGTCCGGGGAGCAGCAACAGCCTCCCAGGAGAGAAGACAGACCTGGGGAGCCTGTCCCCCATGCTCCGTTCATCTGAGGCAGAGACCATGGGGTGTCTGGGGGCAGTGGTGGACGAAGGAAGATGGAGGAGGAGGTGTGGACTGCAGCACAGCATTGCAAGCCAGAGTGTCCACGGCCCAGGGTGAGCTGTGGCGGTGAAGGTGCCCCGTCCTGTCCAGGGCCCCTTTGCAAGTTCCCACGGGTAGTTCTCCAGGCATTTCTACGAGCAACGCACAATTCCTGTAATGTATTCCTCTTCTGCTAAAATCAACCACTTGGTTTCTTTAGCTTGCCTCTAAGAACACTGAAGATACAGTGCTCAGTGAGTACCTGAGAAATGATTGCATGGATGAGCCGATGGAAATTTAAACCATTCACTAGCTGCTTTTGGTGGTATGACCAAAAATGGTATTTTGCCTCTCTGAGCGGGGTAAAATGAAATAATATCACCTATTCTAGCCCCAGCTATCATCGTCAGGGCCAGTTGTGGCCAAGATTCAATGAAATAGTGTGTGCTAAGCCTTTGCCATGCATCTCCTCCCTCTCCTTCTGTTTGCTGACCATCATGGAGTGAACAGCTTCTCTCCATCATGTTGCTTCTGCCTTGGAGCCAGCCAACCATGGACTAAACCAACCGAAACTGTGAGCCACAGTAAATCTCTCCTCCTTTAACTTGTGGGTGTTGGGTATTTTGTCCCAGTGACACAAAAGTGACCAGTAACACACCTCTTCACTCTTTATCTCCCAGTTGTGCTTACTGGCTTTTCACTCACAAAAAGGTGAACCCATTGCATTCTTTTACAATCTGAACCCCAGTTTTTGTGATAATGCTGACATACAAAATGAAAACCTTGCAGATGTATGTAAACACAAATAAGTGTTACTCAGTGTTACTCAGCATCTCTCCTCCCATTCCAAACTCTAGAGACATCAAGAAACAGAGCAGAAACATCAGATGCTGGTCAAAATACTGTCTTAGCCAGCCAGGTGGTACACACCTGTAATCCCAGCACTCAGGAGGCTGAGGCAGAAGGATCACTAAGAATTTGAGGCCAATCTGGCCTACTTAGTGAGTTCAAGGCCAGCCTGGACTGCATACTGAGTGGTGCCCCGGTGGCTCGCCATGATCATAGAGTGGTTCATACTCTGCTTTGTGGCCGAAGCAACCTTGTTTCGAACTATACATTAAGACCCTGTCTCAAAAAAAAAAAGTACTGTCTTGGGGCCGGGGATTTAGCTCAGTGGTTTCTCTGCCTGCTGCGTAAGCACAAGGACCCGAGTTCGATCCCTGGTACCAAAAAAAAATACTGTCTTTACTTTTGGAGATGGGGAATGGGATCAGCAGAAGGGGAGAGGAAAGGGAGAGGAGGTTGATGAGATTGAAAATGATCAAGACATATTAAATGCATTACCAATTTCCCAAAACAAACCTCACCATTATGTGTTACTAGCGTGCACTAATTTAAAAATATATATATCTATACATATATATGTATAGATATATGTATATGTAAATGAGGAGGGAAAGACGGGTTGAAGGGAGGGGAGAGGAGGAATGGGAAAAAAAGAATTCAGATATATTCTGTGCAGTGGTGCCACACCTGCCTTGCAAGCACAAGGTCCTGAGTTCCATCTCCGGTACCAAAAAAAAAAAAAGATATATTATGTAGAGGTATAAACTCCCTATGATGAATGTGGTCGATATGTATGACAAATATGTACTAATAAAAAATGTGCCATAAAGTAAATATATACATACGGCTTTAATAGCAATAAAAGGCAAGATGGAGGAAGTAGTTTAAGAGTAGAACCCAGATGGATGCTAACTGAACCCCTGAATTCAGCAGCACTGCCCTCCTAGACACAGGCAGCACTGGGCCAGGAAAGGCTTATCCAGAGAGAACCTGCGCTCCCTGAAGACGTCTCCCTGCCGAAAGGAAGGGGCCCAGCTGGGGGACACAGCCCAAGGTTACACAAATTCCACCGCCCCAGAGCAAGCGCGGGATGGACTGCATTAACCAGAGCAGCCACCAGAGGGCGGCTCTCCCTCAGGACCAGGCCCAGGAGGCGCAGGAGCACTTGCTCCCTGGAATTCCCAAAGCTTCTCGACCTGTTAAACTTGTTAACTAAGCTTTGATCAAGCAGGGAGACGACCTCGCGCCTGAAGAAGAGCGCCGTCCTGCGACCTCCCTGCCCTCACCTCAACCTGTTCCTCTGTCGTGTCCACTGATACTATTGGCTCCAGAAGTCCTAAAAACATTCTGAACAATACAGTAACGTTAAATATATCCTCGACGCGGATTTAGGACCAAGAGCAAGGTCCTGAGTTTGATCCCCGGTACCAAAAAATATATAAATCCTCCAACCAAAGAAATGCACTTCCGTTTCCATTTGTCTCCTCAAATCTCACCCAGCCCTTGTCTAAGAAGGCTATCAGAAATCAGCACTGACACTGTATGCTTGCTTAAGGCATTCAGTAACAGAACAGCAACAAGAAAACGGTCTCAGATTTGAACCACAAAGCCCGCCCGTTAGCAAATTCCCAAATTAAAGTTCAAATTCCGTTGCAACTAAGTTTCTGTTGAAACTAAGACACTTAAACCAAAAGAAACTAAAGTCCAAAGTTCTTAAAGTCATAAAACCAGAAACTCTGACTATTCAGCTTAATCTAACCCAGAAAGTTTCCAGGCCCTGGACCAGAGGTGTGCTTGACCAGAAGCTGCAGCCCTAGCTGGAAAGGGTTAGCTCCTCCCAGACTTCAGGGGCTGCATTAGTAACAAGGTAAGCCGTAAATGAGCCTCAGTTTTTAAAAGTCCAAGAGCTAGCGGGGCACGGTGGCACATGCCTTGAATCCCAGCACTTGGGAGGCTGAGGCAGGAGGATCTCAGAGAGTTCCAGGCCAGTCTGGGCTACATAGTGAGTTCAAAGCCAGCCCAAACTACAGAGCAAGACCTTGTCTTGAAAAAAAAACAAGTAAATACATAAAAGTCCAAGGGCTGAAGAAGTAGCTCAGGGCTTAAGCCCAGGAATTTTTTTTTTTAACCCCAGGAATTTAAGGCTGGTCTAGGCAACATGGCAAGACACCATCTCAAAAATAAATAGCCAGGCATGGTGGTGCCGCTTCTAATCCCAGCACTCAGGAGGCTGAGGCAGGAGGATTGCCATGAGTTCAAGGCCAGCCAGAGCTACCTACACAGGGGATTTGGCCAGCCTGAACTCCATAGCAAGACTCTGCCTCAAAAAAATAAATTTATCTCCTTGGAACTTAAACATAGTTGGAAGAAATCAGGTAGAGAACTAGTAATTTTGGCATCCTCTAGTTCCGGGGGGGCTCCTCCTGTGTGAACAGTTAATTCCCACCTCCCTGCAGGGTTCGCTGGTCCTCTCGCGGTAGGACAGACCCCTCCACGGAAGAGGACAGGCGTTTTCAGTCACCGTCCGGCTGCGGCTGCCCTCGCCCTCGTGCCTGCAGGGCTGGAAAAGGCCCTCTCAGAGATTCCGGAGCTAAAGGCCTTGCTGAGGCTTCTCTGCAGGCCAAGGTCCTCGCAAAGACCGCTGCCCAAGGATCGGATCCAGCTCCTCCTCCGCTTTTTAATTTCAATACCAAATCAGGGTGAGCGGAAGGGTACTGGCGACCCCAGCGAACTGAGCAACAACCGTGCCACCTGGAAACGCACCCAGTAATTCCTAGAGAATTTCCCACTCGCCGCAGGCCTATGAACAAACCACTTGACTTCAAGGCCAGACCTATCACCCTCTCTTCCTTGGCCCTGAATGGAGAGCGGAATGTGCCAAGGCTGCGCTCCCGCCCAAGCCGGGCACCCAGAAATTAAGGCCTGAATCGCCCCAGCTCTCGAGCATACGCAGAAGGCGACTGTCAGGAGCGCAGGGAGGAGACGACTACCTGTCAGTTTGGCTGTAGAGTGGCCCCCAGATGCCCCTGTGTGACAGGCTTGCTTTCCACCTGCGCCATATCGGGAGGCGCAGAACCTTTAGAAGGTGGGACCCAGGGGAGTCAGGTCAGGGGACCCTTGGAGGGGACACGGGGGTGCCCCGCCTCTCTGCTTCCCAGCTGCCCTGAGCCTCCTCTGCCACATACTCCCAACCACAGGTACTGGAGGTCACAGCAGCTGTGTGTGCGTGTGTGTGTATGTGTGTGTGTGTGTGTGTGTTTGTGTGTGTGTTTACACCTGGGGATTGAACCCTGGGCCTACCCACTGAGCTACACCCAGCCTGCCTTTCTCTCTCGCTCTCTCTCTCCCTCTCTTTCTGTTCAAACCTGGTCTGGCTGAATTGCCCAGGCTGGGCTCAAACTTCCAATCCTCCTGCCTCAGTCTCCCAGAGTGTGGGATTACACATGCTGCTCTTTTACTCCTAAGTTATGTATTTATCACGGGACAGAAAGCTCCCTAACACACTGCCCTTCAACATACAGGATATCTAGACTATTCTCAAGGCCTCTCCATGCAACTGTGTTTGCCAAAGTATTGGTTTATCTATTGTGCAATGAAACTAAAGAGGGATAGGTTTTATGACCTGCAAAAATTATAGGAATAGTAGGGATCTATCAGAAGAAGTAATCTAATGAGGTAAAAAAAAAATTAAGGAAAGTAAATGTGAAAGAGGTGGTAATGAGGTAAAGCCAAGTTGGGGCCTCCTGGACAGTGGCTCTAAACTGACACTGATTCTGGGGCCCGAGAGATCATTACAGTTCACAGATCAGAGTAGGGCCTTCTGGAGGTCACCTGGGCAGGGGAGTTTAAGTTTAGGTCGCCACACCCAGACTGTCCTCAGTGCTGCAAAGCATGATTGCAGTACACTCCATGGAACCCCACATTGGTTCCCCAATCTGTGAAGTGGGGGGGGGGGGACCAATGGAAGCCATTAAAGCTGTCTCTGCCTGGAAAGATAGCAACTCCTAAACTACACCATATTCTGGAAAAGATAGCAGAGATTGGTTCAACTCATCTACTTGGCCTGCGCAAAAAGCAGATGGGTCTTGGACAATGACAGTGACTTGGTGTGAGACTTAACCAGGTGGGGAATGCAACTGCAGCTGCTGGTCGAGACGTGATTGCATCATAGGAGCAAATTAACATGGCCCCTGAGACCCAGTGTGCAGCTATTTGATCTGGCAAATGCTTTTTCTCTCAATACCTGTTAGTAAAATCCACCAGGGGCAGTTTGATTTCAGCTGACAAAGCCACCATTACACCTTCACGGTCCTGCTTCAGCTAATCAGCTCTCCAGCCCTGTGTCACAGTTTAGTTTGTAGAGGTCCTGAATCTCTTCTCTTCCACAAGCTATTACATTAATGACATGCAGATTGCACCTCACAAGCAAGACTTGTGAGATGTACTTCTAGATGTACTGTAAGATATTTGTGTGTCAAAAGGTGGGAAATAAATCTGACAAAAATTCAGGGGTTGTTATGGCTTGTGTCTAGATGTCCCCCTAAAGCCTCATTTGGTCATAGATGGGGCTTTTCAGAGGTAGCTGGATCTAGAGTGTGTGATGGTGAAATTAAGGGGGGCATAATGCTGGGATTAAGGGTGTGTGCCACTGAATTAGTCCACTGATTGGTTTAGCATAATTCTGGGTGTGGATAATGGGAAGGCTCACCCTGGATGCAGGTGGCACCACCCAAAAGGTGAGTAGCCTGGAAGGGATAAAAGGGAGAGGCAGACTGCTGCTTGCTGCCTTCTGCCTGCCCTGCCACACCATGAACTTTTTCTCCTCTGTGATGCTCCTCTGCCATGCTGCCCTGTCTTGGAGCCAGCTGATTGTGGACTGAAGCCTCTACAAACAATGACCTAAATAAACCTTTCCTCCTTTAACTTTGGGTATTGTGTATTTTGTCTCCACAAGGAAAAGAGTAACTAAGACAGGGGTCTTCTCCTTCAGTGACATTTCTAGGGGTTCAGTGGTACGGGTCATGTTGAGCTATCCCTTCTATCATAAAGGACAAGTCAGTACATCTAAACTCTCCTGCAAATAAGAGGAGACATAACCTCTAGTGAGTTTCTCACAATCCTCAGTTGAGTGTGTTACTCCAGCCCATTTGTGGGGGGACCCAAAAAGCTGCTAGTTTTGAGTGGACCCTGGAATAAGAAAAGGTTCTGCAGCAGGTCCAGGCTGCCATGCCACTTCAGTCAGAGGATCCTGTGGTTCTAATGATGTTCAAAGTGTGGGTAACCATGGGCTGGGGATTTAGCTCAGTGGTTCCATCAACTGCCTCGAAAGCACAAGGACCTGAGTTTGATCCCTGGTACCAAAACAAAATGAAACAAAAAGTGTGGGTAAACATAGGGATGGTGTTTGGCATACATGGGCAACTTAGCAAGACATTGTCTCAAAATAAGAATTTTTCTATTAAAGAATTTCTCTAAAAGCGTTGGGAATATAGGTCAGTGGTAGAGTGCAGTGCTTGCCTAGCATGTTCAAGGCCCTGAGTTCCAGCCCCAGCACCTCCCAAAAAAGGTGGAGGAGGAGAAGGAGGAGCAGAAAACTGACATGTTGGTGCAAGGCCTGCAACCCCAGCCAGAACTGAGGGACCAGAGTTCTAAGCCAGCCTACACTACCCAGCAAGACCCCTGACACACTGTTTCATAAACTTTTCCTGTCTCTCCCCATGCAGCAGTTTCCTGAGGGCAGGGCTACTTCGTCTTCATTTTGTATTCTGGGGTCCATAGTAGGGTTCACTACAAACTCAGAGGCCATATTGCCTTCACCTCCTGCTCACCAGCTCCTGTGACTAGAGACAGAGCCGCCCCCAACCCACCAGGAAGGAGAGACTGTGGCTGATCGGAAACTGAGGAAAAGGCAGATGCCCCTGTGCCACCAGCTGCCACACAGAGGATGATGTGTCATCCGCTCACAGAACACAAAGAAAAACCAACTTCCTGTATTTTCCTTTGAAATTTTCCTGCCGGTGCTGGGGATTGGACCCAGGGCCAAGCCCGTACTAAGCAAGGGCTCTGCCAGGAGCTCCACGTCAGCCCTTTTGTGTTTAACCAGGGCCTGGCTGACAGATGCTTTAACAAACACATTTATTTATCACAGGAAACCAGAGATTTTTAGGAGTCTTGAATAACATTAAGCCAAACACTTACCTGGCAAAGTCTACAAAAGTTGAAGGTGCACATGTCCTACAACCTGTAATTTGCCCCCGGTTACAGGCCCCCAAGTGCTGTTTTCTAGATGAAAGATCACACACTACCAGCAAATACTGCAATTAAGTCAGTGGATCCTGGCCGACAAGGTTTTCCTGGTTGGGGTGCTGAGGGCTGAACCCAGACCCTCTACACTGAGCTACATCCCCGGCCCTTTTTCCATCTTATATTTTAAGACAGGGTCTCGCTAAACTGCCCGGGCTGAATTGGAACTTTCCACCCTCTTGCCTCAGCCTCCCAGAGTTCTGAGATTACAAGCATCCACCACCACACCCAGCTCATTTTCTTTACTTTTTTTAAGCAAAACATTTATTGGTCCTTTCTAGATGTACACAATGATCACACTCAGAATAGGAAATCTGTCTCTGTTAATGATATACCTGTTCATTCCCTTTCTCTCATTCCCCCTCCCCTCACACCCTGCCCCTCCCTATGTACAAAAGCTTTGTTTCCATTTTTTCCTTCTATTTTCACTTTTTTTGTGTCACTTCCTTCCTTCCTTTCCCCCTCCCCCTCATTTGTTCCCCTTCCCATTTGAACATTTTATTCCCATTTCCCAACACCTATTATACATTTTAGTCCTTATTTCCACTTTTGGATTCTCACACCAGAAAAACTATTCAGTATTTACACATGTGTGTCCTATTTATTTCACTTAAGAATATGGTCTCGAGGACTATTCATTGAGCTATAAATGTCTGAAGCTCATCCTTCTTTACGGCAGAGTAGTACTCCATTGCATTAAAAAAAAAAACACACATCTTCTTTATCCATTTGTTGGTCAATGGGCATTTGAGCTGTTCCCAAGATTTAGCTATTACAAATTGTGCCTCTATAAACATGGGTGTGCATATATCGCTGTGGTATGATGCTTTTAATTCTTTCAGGAAGATACCAAGAAGGAGAATAGCTGAGTCAAATGGAACCACCAGTTTTCGTTCTTGGAGGTATCTCCATACTGATTTCCACAGTGGTTGCACCAGTCTGCACTCCCACCAGCAGTGGAGAAGGGTTCCTCTCTCTCCACACCCCTGCCAGCATTTGTTATTGGTTGATTTCTTGATAGCAGGCATTCTTTCTGGAGTGAGGTGGAATCTCTGTGTTGTTTTAATTTGTATCTCTCAAATGACCAGTGATGTTGAACATTTTTTCATGTATTTATTTGTTATTTCTACTTCTTCATCTGAAAAGTGTCTGATCACTTCAGATGCCCATCTTTGGATTGAGTCTGTAAATGTGGGGGGGTCTGATTTGTATTTTTAGTTCTTCATATATTCTATATAGTAGGCCTTTGTCTGAGGAACAGCTGGCAAAAAAAATTTTCCAACACTGTGGGTCTCTTCACTCTGTCAGTGGTTTCTCTTGCTGAGCAAAAGCTTTGTAATGAGATATCTCAGTTGTTGATTCTTTATGATATTTCCTGTGTGATCAGGTTTGTTCATAAATTCTTTACCTACACCAACGACCTTTTCTACTTTCCAGCAGATTTAGTGTTTCTGTTTTAATACTTACATCTTAGACCCATTTCCATTTTAGTTTAGTGCATGGTGATAGGTATGGGTCTAGTTTCAATCTTTGGCATGTGGAAAGCCAGTTTTCCCAGCACCATTTATTAAAGAGGCTATTTTTATTCTAGTTAAGGTGTTTGGCTCCTTTGTCAAAGATAAGGTAGCTGAGTGTGTCTGAAGTTGTTTCTGCATCTTCTAATCTGTTCTGATTCTCAGGTCTGTTTTTTGTCAGTACTATGCTGTTTTTATCACAGTATCAGCTAATTTTCTTAATGAAATGAAATTAGAATACAAATTATCCAAAAACACATACATAGATGGTAGTGTGTAGTACATATATGTGCAGACATAGTATACGAATTGCTGTGTTGTATGTGAACATGTATGTATACTGGGTAGCATTATGTTTTTCTTTATAGTAGATCCCAGATAACTGGGGTTTTTTTAAGTTTGGAAGTCATAGTCCTAGAACTCTCACTGTTGCTTAAAAGAGAACACCCATGGGCTGGGGCTTTAGCTCAGTGGTTCTGCTGCCTGCCTTGCAAGTGCAAGAGCCTGGGTTCAATCCTCAGTACAAAAAAAAGCAAATAATCAATTCATTGTAATACACATTGGTTTTTTGTGTTTTGGTGGGTTTTTTTGTACCGGAGATTGAACTCGGGTCCTTATGCTTGCAAGGCAGGCAGCAGAACCACTGAGCTAAATCCCCGGCCCCACATTGGTTTTTTTTATAACAGTCATGTGAAGTATAAAAATAGGCACAGGATTAATAAATATCAGCCATAAGTATGTGCAAGACCTTGGGTTCAATCCCCAGCACCCCAAAAGAGAAAAAGGGGAACAAAACACTTGAAGAGAAAGCCAACATCGGCCATGTGGTCGGCTGACTCAAGGTGAACCCTAGGTCTGAAATCTGCCTCGCTCCTCTCTCTGCCCGTCTGGGAGTTAGGACAGAGCCACGGGTCCTGAAATGGGGAGCACAGAGTACAGACATGTAGCAATCCCACTGATTCTCCAGGGAAAGAGGGAAACGCCAGCCACAAACGTGATGTTTGCTACTAAGGGGGAAGGGGGTGGGGTGCTATTCTCTACTTTTCTGGGTAAGTGGAATATTTCATACTTTAAAAAATTTTGTCCCGCCAAAAAAAGACCAGCCTAAGCTGCAAAAGAGTGCAAGACAGCTCAAAATACATACAGACCTTCTGTCAAAAAAACAAAATAAAACTAAACAAAAAACAGCGTGATTATGTAATAATGACGTTTGAAAAAAAAAACAACAAACAAACCAGGAGGGAATTTGACAGATATGGGTTTAAAATTCTCGACCACTTGGCGGGGGGGGG
>NW_004624860.1:3564666-3644921 GCF_000247695.1 Heterocephalus glaber | reverse complement strand
GGGGGGGCCCGCTGTAATCCCGGCACTAGGGAGGCCGAGGCAGGATCGCCACGAGGTCACGGCCAGTCTGGGCTGCACAGCGAGACCCCGTCTCAAATACTGGCAAAAGAATTTAGCAAGTTCCTCAGTTTCTCCAGCCCGCGTCAGTGAGAGGACTGCACACTAAGACACAGCCTCGCGTTGGGCGGTCGAATTAAGCGGAGTCATGTGACACCCACGCTTCGCACCGTGGCACCGAAGTGGGGCCCTCGTCTGCCTCTGTAGTGCCCAGATTGTGAAGTCCCAAAGACCACCAGGAGGCCGTTTCCGATGTAAGCACATGAGGGTCGTTTATTCAAGCTTAAGCAGGGACTCTCAATTGTCACCGACACAGCGGATCGAGATTGAGAGCCCCGAGTTTCAAATTAGCGGGATTTTTATAGAAGTTACAGCAAGGTTTCATCTAGCAATTACAATGATTGGTCGGCGCTTAGCATGCATGAAGTGTAGATTTTTGATTGGCTAGGCTCATGGCGGGGTTGAGGGGGATTACATATAGGTTTTACAAGGGAAAAGGGGGACAAAGGTTAGTGGCCCACTGTCACATACTGATGGTCAGCAGACATCTTGACTAATAGTCACGACCACCCTGTGTGGATAGTCAGCACATTAACAGATTGTCCCTACAGATAGTGGGCCCAGGATGTTTATTTCCTGGGTAAACAGATGGCTGAGTAATAAACTTAGGAATCTTGTGTTATAGATTGTGTCTTTTGTCCTAGATCAAGCACATTTTAATCATTAATGTGAGAGGACAAAGGAGACTACTCCATTTTCGGCAAAATGGAGTCATTCTGGTCTCACACAAGCAAAATGGAGTTACTTTGGTCTCACACCTCAGACTCGCGGGCCAGGCCGCACCCGCACCCACGGCGCTCTCTGTGCGTCCCTGAACCCGCGGCTGTGGACCCTGGACCCGGTTGGACCCCACGCCCGGCACAGCCCAGGTCATCCACATGAGGTTCCCCGTAGGAGGTGGGAACCGGAAGCAGCGGGAAGAAAAGGGCTCTTGCTTTTGGTTTCCAGTTTCTCTACCTTGTTTGGTTTTTTTTTTTGGTACCAGGGATCGAACTCAAGTCCTTGAGCTTGCGAGGCAGGCAGCGGAACCACTGAGCTAAAACCCCAGCCCTCCTGTTTCTCTACCGTTTGAACTTTTATCATGAATGTGCATTACTGAAATGGTGACATAGGGAGGGGAGCGGGCTTGAGGAAACGGGATAAAATTATTTTTAAAATAAACTAAAATGGTGACACCGCCAGTTTGGTTGTTCATTAAAACGGCAAATGTTAAATAGGCACATCCTTAGCACTGGGAGGCTGAGGCGGGAAGATCAAAAACTTGGCGCCAACCAGCTGGGCATGGTGACTCACACCTATAATCCCTGCACTCCGGAGGCTGAGGCAGGAGGGTCGCCCTGGGTTTGACGCCAGCCTGGGCTACATAGTTCAAGGCCAGCCTGAACCACATTGCGAGACCCTGTCACAAAAACCCAAAACAACAAGAGAAAAGGCTGGAGCCAGCCTGGAAAATCTGGCGAGACCCTCTCTCAAAATAAAAAATACAAAATGGGGATGTGGCCCAGCGCGAAGGCCCCCGCTCAACCCTCAGAACACCCCCAAAAGCGTGTGTTCCTGCCATCCCTCCGGGCGAGGGCCGCTGGACCCGGCTCACCGCAGGTGGACGGGGCACAGCTCAGGGCGGGCGCTCGCTCGGCCCCGCCGCGACACAGGGACCCCGCGCCGGAAGGGGTCGGCGGTGCGCGAAGGCGCCGCTGGGGGGCGCGCGCGAGGCCACCGCTGCCCGCTGCTGCTCACTGCCCCAGTGACCCGAGCGCGCGGCGACCGCGAGTAACCCCGCGCTGGGCGGTGCCACCCCCCCCACACCCCCCCCCCCCCGTCCAACGCTCGCCTGCTCGCGCCCAGCCAATGGGAGGGCAGCGCCGCGCTGGACTCTCGCCCCCCAGCGCCGCGCCCGCGGGCGGTTAGGACGGGGAGCGCGCCCCGCCCCCCCATAGCACCGCCCGCCCGCTCGAGTCACCTCTGCCTTCCACGCGCGGGCCCGCCCGCTCTTACCTTGCAGCGCCAGGCCCCGCCCCCTCGCCTCCCGGCCAATCAAAGGCGGGGCCCGGCGGCCGGGGCGGGCCCGCGGCCAATGCGCACGCCGTGGGCGGGCCCGCGCCCGGAATTGGGGGTGAAGCTCAGCGTCGTGCCCACAGTCGGGGCGCTGGGAGCCGGGGGTCCCTGGGGGCCGCCCGCAGTTAAGATGGCGTCCGCGGCGGACGGGGTCTTGGGGGCGGCGGCGGGCCCGGCCTGGGGGCTGCGGCCGGGGCTGGAGGAGCTGAGCCTGGGCAAGTTGGCGACGTCCCTGGGTGCGTCGGAGCAGGCACTGCGCCTCATCATCTCCATCTTCCTGGGTAAGGACCCTCTTGCCTCGGCCTCCCCTCCGTGTCCCCGGGAATGAGGGGAGTGGGGAGAGGACCTCCCCCCTCCCGGGCCACCAGCGGGGAGTGCAAGGCGCGGGCTTGACCCCCGGGATATCCCGCGGAAATCCCGCCTGGGTCCGGGGCGCTGTGTCCCCCGACCTCTCTGCCCTCGCCCGTCGTCCCCTTCCTCGCGGTGTCCCCATGACCTGTCCCCCTGTCGCTTCCGAGTTGCGCTCGGGCTGGCCTCGTATCCGGCTATGTTCCCAACTGCCCGGCACACGAGCGCCGTGACCGCGCGCAGGCCCCCGAACTTGGGGGTCTCAGCCCTGCGGGCCCCCTTGGCCCCGTATCCCGTACCCTGTGTCTGTTTTGTGCACTGCCAGCTCCTGTTACTTTCATCTCTCTCTGTCCCGTCTTTAGTATTTCCTCCTTGTGCCATATTACCTTTTTTAATCCTTGGCCACCCCTGTCATTGACCCTGGAATGTCATTTTAATACTGTGCTTGGGAAACAACTACCAACCCCTTTAAAAACTGTCCGTGCTCTTCCAAGCGATTATTACCCGTGTGGTTCAAAGGATGTGATGTGTCAGAATTTATGTCACAACAAGCTGTATTATAACTGGTTTATGGGCTTTTTTTTTTTAAACCACATCTGTACTTCATGGTTTTTAACATGGGCTTTAAAGGCAAAAGAATGAGACCCAGCCTAGCTGCTGCTCACAAGTAGTGTGAACCTAGACAACCACTTATCTGTGCCTTTCTTATCTATGGAATGGGACCTGTAAGTACTGTAGGAATTCAAGGGTTAAAATCACAGGTGATACATAGGTCTTTTGAGAGGTTGGAAGTTCTTAGGAAGGTTGCAGAACTTTTAGAAGGGGAAGTTGGGAAGAATTAAGAACTAAAGTCCTGATAAGGAGAGAGGAATGGAGCGTGAGCTGAGATCTCAAGCATACAAAGTCTGAGATAAGGTTGGGCAGGTGTGGCAGGGTTTTAAAAGCCAGAAGGAAGCCTGGAGTTTATCCAGTGGTCAGTAGAGACTTTGACACGTAATAGTCCCAAGGGTCTGGAGCCTCTCTAGATATGGGGAGGCGCTAATTCATATTTAAACAGCCTTGGATAATATTGTTATTTGCCTATTACATATCAAACCAAGATGATCTCCTCTCCTTCCAAATAAAGGTCTCCTTTCCTCTCCTTGAAGAATTTGTAAGAGGTGAAGGGATCTTCAGTTGTGCAATGTGCTAAAAGTCCCACCCTGGCATAACCCAAATTTATGAGCACCCCATCTAGGTAGGATTCTTGTGCCACAGCAGCTTTGAAGTCCTGTCCTTTGAACCTTGCTCTGACCCGGTTATTTGCTGGAGTTGGGATCGGCAGTGGAGAGTGTTCACATTCATTAGGAAGCCCACTGGTGATCTCTCAATCATAAATTGAGAACATACCACGGGGGCCAGCTGTTAAATGGAGCTAGGGCTGAATTAGGACTTGGCATTTGTCTTTTGTGTGCCGATATAATCAGATACTGCCTGTGTGCTCCGGGGTACACAGCTGACAGGGAAGGTGTTTTCTCTATCTTTCTTCCCACATTACTGCCAGTCCTCAAGGTAATAACCACTCACTCTAATGCATCTGCACACACCCGGGAGCCCATCGCCATTCTACCTTTCCCATATTTCCTCTTCTGTCTCACATATGATATACCGTTGCCTTCCATAACTCGCAGTATTTCTTGTTTTTATTTATTTTGGGGGGCCTTTTTTTGAGAGAGGGTCTCACTATGTAGTTTGGCTGGTCTCAGGGATCCTCCTGCCTCAGCCTCTGGAATGCTAGGATTACAGGCATGCGCCACCTCGCCCAGTTAGTAGTTCTTATCTTTAGATCAGTTTGGGGCTTGTGTTGCCTCGTATCAGCTTTAGCCCCTTTTTTCCTCCCCAGTGTGGGGGATTGAAGCCAGGTCCTCACACCTGCTAGGCCAGCACCATACCACTGAGCTGCACCTCTAGCCTAGATACGGGTCTCTTCTGTGGATATGTGGGATTGTATTTCTAGACATGAGTTAAATATGCACATGCAGATTTGAATTGATAAGCGTGACAGGTGCGTGGAAGGATCCATTTCCCTGCTGAGAGCGGGACCTGGAAACCGGGAGTCTTTCCACATTGTTCCCGGTTCCTGAGGGCAGCTCTTGGGGAACTGGGACCCTGGAGGAAACCCTTGCCAGAGCTGCCCTGAAGGCCTGTAGTCCAAAATGATTTCTTTTTTGTTTGTTTTTGTCTAAAATATTTTATTGGAATTATTTTGATAAAACCAGGTACTTGCAGAAAACAAAATAAATATAAGTGAACCCTATGTACTTAACACAAAGTATCTTAAAATTTCCAGCCAACCCTGCCCAGTGAGTGGACGGCTAGCTGTTCCGACAGATTAGCACAGGAGCAATGTGAGCCCCAGGATGATGCCTAGCACCGGAGAGGAGACATCCTGTGTTCAGCAAAATCCATAGTAACCCAGAGGAAAAGTCCACAGTGACTTCTGATTCACTGTCTTTTGTTTTGTTTTGTTTTGTTCAGTCCTGGGGATTGAACTCAGGGCCTTTACACTAATCCACATCCCCGGTCCTTACTTGTTGTGAGACAAGGTCTTGCTAAGGAACTAAATTGCTGGGGCTGGGCTTGAACTTGTGGCTGGGATGACAGGCTGTGCCATCACGCCTTGCTTCCTCTCTAGTGATGAGATCTGTTTGGGTTGAAAGCACCTCTCATTCGTATTGCAAAGTGTAAGTAACTTTCAGGCAGGTAGTCTCATCAGTATTTTCTTAACATTTTACTTTGTCTACTTGAGTTCTTTGTGCTGATCCTGGGGTTGGGGCACAGCATTAAAGCGCAAGCTTTCGACCCGTTTTGACCAGGACCTTTGGTAAGAAACACACTTTCCACAGTGACACTGCATATGCACACATGTGTGGATGTGGATGTATACATTTGAGACCTCCCTGGAAACAGTATTTTTCTTTTTTTTTTTTTTGCCCCAGTACCAGGGATCAAACTCAGGACCTTGCACTTGCAAGGCAGGTGCGGTGCCGCTGAGCTAAATCCCCAGCCCTGCCTTTTTTTTTTGGTACCGGGATCGAACTCAAGACCTTGAACTTGTGAGGCAGGCAAGGCGCCACTCAGGTAAAACCCTGCCCCTGCCCTATTTTTTAGTATTACTTATGACCCATTAAATGTATTTCATGGCCTCTGTTCTTTTGGTTGGTTTGTTTCTGTTTTTTGAGACAGCATCTGTGTAGTCCAAGCTAGCCTTGAACTCCCCGTGTACCCCAGACTGGCCTGAAACTTGAAGCAATCCTCCTGCCTCAGCCTAAGTGCTGGGATCAGAGGCATGCGCCACCATGCCCAGCTGTACTCTATGACCTTTTGATTGCTGAGTTACAAACAGAAGTTTAAAAATCCTGAGTTAGGTTGCTGGAATGGAACCCAGGCTCTCGAACGTGCTGAGCATGGGCTGTACTGAGTGTCCTTCGCAGACCCCTTGCTGTTTAACACTTCAGGGAGGTGAGCTTCCGCGGGCTTCTGTACTGGGGTATTTCAAACAGCCAGGGTTATCTACTAAGAGGGTCTGTGAGTGCCTTTGGGGATGGCAAGAAGTTTGACAGAAGGGTACGGACAATACATTTTGCTGTGAGCTCTGGTGCGGGCAGATGCAGCTAGAAAATGTTTCTCTGTCACCAAGCTGGGCCTGGCTGCTCCTTAACATAATAACATTAATTGTTTCAAATCAGTTCATTCAAATGCACCTACTCTGCATGAAGCCAGATTCTTGGCCCTGCTAGGGCAAAGGGCGCGGGCTGAGAAATGGGCCCCCACACTGGGAGGCAGCAGGGCCGGCTGGAGGGATAAGTAGACCAGTGACTCCAGGAAAGGCAGAAACCAAACACTGCAAGAGGGCTTGGACCATGGCGAGACTCAAGGACAAGGACCGGACAGTTGGTGAATACTGGACTTGGGGAGTTGGTCAGGTTTCTGTGGACCCAGATGAGGAGACTTGGAGGAGCAGTAGTGAGGCACAGGAGCCTCTAGCAGGGAAGTGGTATAGCGGGCTGAACTGTAGGTTGTGTTGCCCGGAAAGCCAGGGTTGGAATTCTCAGCACGTGAAGAGCCTTGTTGGAGACCTTGCTGTTGTTTTGGTTGGTTGGTGTTTGCAGCACTGAGAATGGAGACCACCCTGCCACTGAGCTGTACCCCAGCCCAGCTCCCCAGAGTTGGTGAATGGGGAGGAGTGAAGTCAGCATAGGAAAGGCAGCGGCCAGGGAGAAGAATCCGTGATCTGGGTCGGAAGCTGGGAGGATGGAGGGCCTCGGGAGGTGCTTTAGGAGCGCAGGATGAGCTGGGAGAAGATTCTGTGAGCGCTTTCACCTACACAGCCACCCAGGACAAAGCCCAGATTCAGCTGGGGCCTTCCTGCCTCTCCCTGCATTGGTCCCCAAGTCCCACCAGTACGAACGAACGCCTCCAGGGGTGTCTCAGATGTGCCTCCCCTTCCTCACCACAGCCACCTGCCATCTGACTGCCTGCTGCTTCTCTTCTCTCCCAGAAGCCGCCGATGCTGAGGCCCCAGTGCCCGCTACCCTGGGCTCTGCCCGCACTGTCCCTCCCTCCCTCCAGGGCTGTCGCCTGGGTTTACCATCAGGGTGCTGGAGCCTCCCTCTGGAGGTGCTTTCTAGGTTCCTTCTGTGTTGGACAAAGGATCGGTCAAAACAAGTACAAACAGCAGCGAGCTTTTACCTTTATTAAAGGTAAGAAAAGAAAGGACCTCAGGCAGCTGGAAGTAGGGAAACGGCCCACTGTGTGGGTAAGCGTGAAGGCCAGGAGCCCCTCGCTTGTAGCCCCGTTTGCTCCTCAAGCTGACGTCAGCTCCAGCCGTTCTATCAGAAACCTGCTCCAGCTCTCTACCTCTCTGACTGGCTCCACTAGCAGGTCTAGGGAGCTGTTTGGCGCCTACGTCCTGGAACTTGGTAATTGACAGGCCGGGCCCCCTTGCTCAGCCGGTTTGCTTGCCCTAATCTCCTGCCCTGGGGTCCTTCCTGACCCTTCTTTCAGGGCTCTTACTGCAGTTGTGCCCCCTTCTCACACTGACTGATATGTCCTTCCAAGGCTGTGTTAAAACTACAATGAATTATGTATTTGCAGGTGAGGGCAGACATCTTGTCAGTTTTGTACCCAGTTGAACAGTTACAGAAAGACTCAGACTTTTTTATCAAAAATATTTGTTGAATAAGTGAATCTATAGATGAAGGACTTGGCATAAAGAAGTAGTAAAAAAAAAAAAAAAACCACCAACCAAGAAAAAAAGTGATTCCCTCCTGCCTTGGTCGCCATGCACAGCGGTCAAGAGGAGGATGGGGTATTGGTGAGTGCCAGGAAATGCTCTGGTTTGAGATCTGCTGCAAGGGCATTTCCAAGTATGTGGGGAGTTGGGAAGTCTAGTTTTGAACTCAGGAAAGAAGTTGGGCCAAGATGCACTTTTAGGGAGCCAGGGCTGGTACACATCTGTAATCCGAGTACTCAGGAGGCTAAGCCAGGAGCATCATAGGGAGTTTTGAGTTCAGCCTGGACTACGTGGTGACTTGAAGGCCAGCTTGAACCATATAGCAAGACTTTGTCTAAAACAAAATGTGCAATCTTAGGAGTTAAGTTAGTATTGGTGTCGCAACTGAATCAGGGAGGAAACTAAATGCTGTGGAAATGCTTATACAGAGAAGAAAATCTAATTCATGTATATATGTTTGATTATGTTAATGTTGCTACCTTTTGTTTTGTTTGTTTTTTGAGACAGGGTCTGGCTATGTAGTTCAGGGTTGCCCTCAACTCAATATATAGCCCAGGCTGGCCTTGAACTTACGGCAATCCTCCTGCCTCAGCCTCTGGAGTGCTATAGGATTATAGGTGTGCATTACTACACTAGGTTCTGCTACACCTTATTGATCATAGTAGTAGCTGCAATTCTTGTTCATTAAGGATTTGCTTAATCATTTTTCTAAATAAATGCTCCACAGGCACTTCCCTGCCCAAACATGCCAGTTACTAATAAGATGATTACAGTGTTTATTATGTCCCTTATAGAGAAGGAAATTGGCTGTTACAGAGGTTAAGTACCTTGCCTGAAGTCACACTCACTTCTCCCAGGCTCTGGAGCCATGCTGCAGCTGGGAGGAGTGAGTGAGTGGAGTGGAGATAAACGCCCTTGACAGCCTGCCCCTTCACTCTTCTGGTTAAACCAAAATGTAATCAGCCAGGCGATGCCTCTGCCTCCACAGCCAGGGCTGCCAAGCGGAGCAGATGGCCATCCTGCCGAGCCAGCACTCCTGGTCTTGGCTGTGGCCAAGGTTCAGAATTAGCATCACTGATGTCAGCCACCTTAGAAGTCAGAGGAGAGCCTGCAGCTTAGTTCTCTTTAGACCCGTGTCACCACTGTCTTTTCAGGAAAAATCCACTGTTCAGTTCAGAAAACTTTCTTCAGGTGGCACTGAAATCACATGGGACTTTGACCGTGATATAAAGCAGGACCCAAAACTTCAGCTATAAAAGAGGGGGATCGTCCTAGATGGCTTTTTTTTTTGGTACCAGGGATCGAACTTGGGTCCTTGCGCTTCCGAGGCAGGTGACGGAACCACTGGGCTAAATCCCCGGCCCCCTAGATGGCTTTTGAGGGCCCCTCCAATTCTAAAGGTCTCAGTATTCTAATTCATCACCATCTGAAGCTTCTTTGGGAATTTCTTTTAAATGTATCTTTCCAACTGTTTCTATATCCTGAGATCGTACATTAATACATATTTTGGATTTTTTCAGAAGCACGGGTAAACTAGGGCCTGGCAGATTATCTGCATGGCCACTGGTTTGAAAGGGCTCCTCGACGGCCCCTGCCAGCAGTGGGATTTCAGTTTTCAGGGGCAAGGAATGGTGTTGCAGCCAGGTGTTGGGGGACGGGAGGGTTCTGGTCCAGGAGAGGTGGAACCCTGGTGTCTCTAGTGTGGAGATCGGGGCATGGGGAAATTGAGGAACAGCAAACAGCCCGAAAGCGCCATAGAGAAGTCTGCCAGCGGTGAGGTGGTGAATGAAGTGGGCAGTTGCGGGCTCGCTGCACAGCCTTCTGCCTCCGAGCGCAGGCTGACAGTCAAGCCATTTATCTGGTAAGTAATCTTCAGAACGATGTTGAATTCCTAACAAGCAGCAGTTTTTTAAACCTGAACGCACATTTCATATGAATTTTTAAAATCATGCAGACATCGAACAAATTTCCTGCAGTATTTCTAGAGGGCTACGCAGAGTGCGCCCAGAAGTCTGAGGCCCCTGGCTCATTGGGTTGCTCCAGGACCAAAAGAGGCATGCGTGGAAACTCACCCAGATCCCAGAACCAAGGGCAGGCCTGAGACCTGCCTTGTAAGGCGCCCTCCCTCGGGTGTATTGCTACCCAGCGCTCTGGTGTGGCAAACTGGTGTGTTTCTCCAGCATCTATTTTGTAGTACTTGATGTCCTGATTGGGTTTGTTGTTTTTGTTGTTGTTTGTTTGTTTTGGTACTGGGAAATGAACCCAGGGCCTTCACATTGAGCTACATTCCTCTCCCTTTTATTTATTTTTTTTCCCTCTACTGGGAATCAACTCAGGACCTTGTGCTTGCCCGGCAGGTGCATTGCCTCTGAGCTACATCCCCAGCCCTTCTCTTTTATTTTAAAACAGGATCTCAACAAATTGCCTGGGTGAGGCTTGAATTTAGAATCTTCCTGCCTTGTCCTCTTGGAATGCTGAGATTACAGGCATATACCACCATGCCTGGCTCCAGTTAGGTCTTAACACTTTTTGAAATGTCATTGTGCTATCATCTTAGGAATAAAACTGTCCCGGATTCTTTATGGCTTAGTAGTCCCCATTAGTTGACATCTTGTTATTAAAGTCTCGTCATTCAGTCACATTGTTGGATCATGGTCACCACTGTTACAACTTTCATCACCATCACCGCAGCATGTACCCTCTGCCTCGCCTTCAGATGGGGTCAAATACTGAACGCTTGGAAGGTGGGTGAACTGGTAATTCCATGTTTCCTTTTCCTTTTTGCATCAGCCGCCTTGAGCAACATAGCATTCTCCTACCTGGGTGTGGTACACGCCTATAAATCCCAGCCCTGGGAGGCTGAGGCTGAAGTCACCCAATTCAAGCCCAGCCTGGGCAACTTAGTGGCTTAGGGAGAGTTAATCTCAAAATTTTAAAAAGAACTGGGGTTGTAGCTCCATGTGGAGGCCCTGGGTTCCATCCCCAGAGCCATTTTTTAAAAAATCTAATTGAACTTCTTACATTTCTTAATTCAGTTAATTGTGACCTGGCGCTCTAACAAAAATTAGGTGTCCCTGTTGCAGCTGCCAGGGGAAGCAGTTCCAATCTCAAGGACTCCGCAAGCACAGTTTGTAGGGTAGGAGTGGGCATGCGGGTGTGTGGAGGTTTAGCACCAGGAGACTCAGGACCGCCTTGGAGTTCCGTTAGTACAACAGTAAGAGCTTACTAAACACCTCCAGTGCTTATCTAAACTTGTACAGTGTAATGGCTGTCACATGCGTTATTCCTTTTTTCAAAAGGGGATAAGGAAAGTAAGACACTAGGAAAAAGAAAAAATTTCTGGGTGAGAATTTCCTTTGGGCATGCAAGGCACTGATTTTTACGCATAAGTTCCTCCTGGCAGGCAGTAGCTTTGAAGACCAGTAAGCAGGATGACGCTCCAGACAGCCTGGGTGAAGGATCCTTGATGTATAAATCCAGGGAGCATGGGTCAGAGTGGGTCAAAGATTAGGCCAATATTATCAGACCCAGCTTCTGTTTCAGGCTGACATGAAGACTTCATGGGCTATTTAAATGCCTCACTCTACAGGCTAAGTTTAAATTAAGACTACAAAGCTTTTGTCAATTAAAGATGTTTTTTACTACAAAGTGTTCATGTTGCTCGGCATCTCTGTAAGAAAGCCGTACATGATCATGTCTGCTAAACAGAAGTGCATGTGGTGAGGTAGTAATTTTGCAGGCTGTATCCACAGTTAAAATCAGGATTTATGTGCTGTGCATGCATACAGATCTTGGGGTGCTGAATCCAGAGTGTGATAGTTTGGTCTCTGTATTCATACGCTGTGGTGAGAAGTGGCACTGGAGTAGATGTGATAAGTGGCTCATAGCTCAAAAGGCTTCCCATTTGTGCTATGACAGCACTTCTGAACTCAGATGGACTTGGACACCACACTCGACTACTGTCCATAAATAGAAAACTGTGAGCCAGCAAGCACGGCCAACTGAACCAGTGCCCCTGAAGGTTCCTACAGTGCGCACCTCAGACCAAAGTGGCCAGGATTGGTTACATTACAGTTCAGACACACGGAGGCCCTGACTGCACATACTGAGCTTCAGCTACAGGGTGACCTGAGTCCACTTTTTCTTTTTTGGTACCGGGGATCGAACTCTGGACCTTGTACTTTCGAGGCAGGCAGCGGCACTACTGAGCTACATCCCAGGCCTGAGTCCACTTTTTATTTCCTCATTTGTCATTAGCTCTCTGAGAGAATAGGAAATGAGAGAAGGTGTGGAAGCTCCTAGAGAGCATGTTTGTTTGCTTGCTTGTTTGCTGACCCAGGCCTCCACACTCGGCTGCTCTCTAACACTGAGCTGCACCCCAGCCCTGTGTGTGTGTCCCTGAGACAACTGGCTTCCCAGCTGTGCTCAGTGTGGCTCAGGCACTGTCACACCCCAGAAGGGACGTGAGCCAGTGCTTCTCAGCCTCACCACGCAAGTCCACTGCACCCACCAGCACCCAGTCGCCATCTCACCGGAAGGTTTGGGTCTCTTCAGGTCTAGTCTTCAGGGCTTGTCAGTTTGCTTTGGGTTTTGCTGGGGTAGAACACAGGGCCTTGCAGGTGCTGAGCATGTGCTCCACCGCTGAACCATACCGGTAGCCCTCACCCTCTTGTTTGATATCAAAATGATACAGTTATAGATTTCGTTCATTTCTGAAATACATTTTCTTATATTTTCAGAAATTCTCTCCAAATCAAGTAATTCTGAGATACTGGTATAGAAAGCAGATCATGTCTGACTGGAATGGGCAGAGAAAGCTGGACTTGATCAAAATGTAAAACTTGTACATTAGTTAGGAGGCTGAGGCAGAAAGACCACAAGTTCGAGCCCACCCTGGACAACTCGGTGGTTAGCAAGACCTTGTCTCAAAACTTTAAAAAAAGCCAATCAATTTTCTGGCCTTAAGGACTGCTCTTCTGGGCACTGCAGTGGGAAGAGCACTAGAGTATTTGGGGAAGGAGGTAGTATATTTGAAGCAGTGCTGGGGAAGTTTAATTTATGACGTGGGAAGGAGAACTCCTGGCAGCCAGAGGAGAGGTAGAGGGCCTTATAGCAGATTCATGTAGTCAACACCAAGGTTCAGGGATTCGGGGGTGTTTGGTTTTTGTTTTGTTGTTGTTTTTTGAGATGTGTAGTTCAGGGTGGCAGTGAACTTGTGATCCTCCTGCCACAGCCTCCCAAATAGTTGAGATTATAGGTGTGTGCCACCACCCCTGGCTACAGCTGACTCTTTCAGAAGTCATTGTTCGTTGCCAGGGGTGGTGGTACACAGCACAGAGTGCCAGCACTCCAGAGGCTGAGGCAAGAAGGTCATAAGTCCAGCTGAGACTGGGTGACTTAGTGCAACCCTGTCTCAAAATAAAAAATCAGAAAAGGGCCGGGGATGTAGCTCAGTGCAGAGGCCCTGAGTTCAATTCCCAGTTCTGGCCAAAAAATCAAGAAAAAACAACAAAACAAAAAACATAGCTTCAGCTTAACAGATGCAGGTTACCTCAGCTCCGCTCAGCACGGACAGCCCATGCCCTCCTTCCCTGCCCCCGGATCCCAGCTCTTCCTGTGCTTGCCGAAGTCTGTCTCTTGCCCCTGATGACCGTAACTTTCCGCCACTGCATGTGCAGAGGTTCATGAGGAAGAGAGGTGCTTGCCCCAGGAGTGTGCCTCAGACCCCTGAGCACAGCAAGCCCGGGGGCGGGGATCCAAGTCCAGACTCGCTTCTTTGCCTCTTCTCTTCACAGTGGCTTCTGAGTCCAGGCCCTTGTGCCCACATCCCAGCTGGCTCTCCCGGCCTGATTCAGCCAGGTGACCAAGATCCTGCCCTACTAGCACTGTGGCCACACGCCCCCCTGCCTCCTCCCAGCCAGGCCCTGTGGATCTGGTATGGGAACTGAGCCTGTGTCCTGAAGACCCGGGGAGGCCCTGCACCCAGGAGTTCCAGGGGAGCAGAATCTTCAGGCCGAGGCCTAGTGTGGTGGTGGTGATCGATTATTTTTCAAAATAGTCCTCTATCTGTGGGGCCTGAAGCTTATACAGTCTTGGGGACCTTCTTTAGGAAAAAGAGGGCTGAGGTAGCTCAGGCAGGGCCCTAGGTTCAATCCGCAGCACTGGAAGAAGTAATACAGAAATATGTTCCGCAAGTTTTACCAAAAGCTCTGACCGTGTGGACAGCCCCTACCCACAGGGCCTAGATGGAGGAGAAGCAGGCAGGAGTGTCTGGGGTGTGAGGCGGCCACTGGCCCAGCCTCCCGCACCGGCGACTCAGATGTTTCCCCCGAGAGTTCATGCCTTAAAGGAAGTGAAAACATGAGTAGATCTTGAGAAGTTTAGATATGTCTATAAAATGAGTCATTTGTAAATATTTTTAAAGGAAGTGTAGTGGTCCCCCTTATCCACGGGGCTACTTTCCAATGCCCCCAGGGACACTCCAAACCACAGCTCATACCAAGCCATACGTGTGTGGGTTTTCCTACACATACAGGAGGAAAAGGTTAATAACAGTTAAAATGTGGACACTCCCAAAATACCTTACTGTTCCATGACCATTTTACCTGAAGGACGCACTTCCTGTTTGCAGCCTGTCTTTCCTCCAGCCAGCTGTGAGCATTGCACCTCCTGCACTTTGAAGTCTCCCCTCCACCCCTGCCCCCAGGACCTTCCCACTGAGCCATGTCCCCAGTCCTTTTGTACTTTGTATTTTGATACAGGGTCTTGCTAAGTCACTAGGTTGCTCAGGCTGAGTTTGAACTTGTGATCCTCCTGCCTCAGCCTCCCAGAATATTGGAATTATAAGTGTGTGCCACCGTGCCCAGCTTGGGTCCATAATTAAGTAAAATTGAACACAGGCACTAAAGTACTGACTGTTCCATCTACTGCCACAGGCCATCTGATAACGGAGTAGCTATCTGAGTGACTAATGGGTGCTCGGACACTCTAGATAAAGGGATGACTTATGTCTGTCCTGAGCCGGGCCCAAATGCACTTTCCTCACTTTATTCAGAATGGTGTACATTTAAAACTTAGGAATTGTTTGTTTCTCCAACTTGCCATTCAATACTGGTGTGCAGCTCTTGACCACAGGTAGCTGAAAGCTGGGGCTGCAAACTTCAGACAGGGCACCTCTGTGTGTATGATGCTTTCCTGTGTATTTTCCGTCTCAGTCTGCCTGACAGCCCTGCAAGATGATTCCCCTGTCCTGCAGATAGAGGCAGAGGTTCAGAGAATGGAGGTAATTTGCCCAGGCTTCAGGCTGAATTCCTAAGCCGGATCAGCTGAGTCCGGAACCCAGATATCTGACTCAACCACTTGGTCCTCTTTTACCGCAGTTTAGGGTGTGAGGAAATGCCCCGAGCGCCGGCAGTGGGGTGTCCATTGTGTCTTTTCTGGCCAAGACAGATAGGGTCTCGAGCATCTGAGTCATTGTGAGCCTCTCTTGGCCCTGCTCTTCTGCAGTAAGCTTTCCTGGGGGGCCAGGGTGTGGCTCAGCTGCAGAGGTCCTGGGTTGACACTCATTCCTTGGTCTATAAATTTGCATAGAATATTTTTTAGGGAAAAAAAAAAAACAAAGTAACTGTGACCATTCCAACAAGCTGTAGTGGGCTTGAAAACAATCACTGTGACCCGGATGTTCAGCAGAGCGGGTGGTGGCGACGCCCTCCGATGAGTCTGAGCTCCTGACCTTCGAGCCTGATTCCTGGGTGTCATCTCCACCTGTGAGCCACACCGGTTAGCAGCACGGGTTAGCATCATCCCTGCACAAGACGAGAGAAGCCTCATTCAGAGCTTTGTACTTGGCTGGAGAGACCTGGGAGGAGACCTGGGGTAGAGCTTGGGGGCAGAGCAGGGTTGTTTGGTTGCGTTGAGTGACTGAAAAATATTTGTGACCATTCATAAGGATGCCTTCTCTTTATTTTTCACAAGTAACAGCCGTCCACTATTTCATCCTTAGCATGTTCCCTCTAAGCCAGGCTTGGTGGTGCATGTCTGTAATGTGGGAGGCCAAGGCAGGAGGATCAAAAGTTCAAGCCTAGCCTGGGCAATTTAGCATTTTCGAAAGACCCTGTCTCAAAATTAATAACAATAATAATAGCAATAGTATTAATAATAATAATAATAATGAAAATGACTGGGAATGCAGCTTATGTAAAGGCCCTGGGATCAGTCCCCACTACCACCAAAGAAAAAGTTAAAGATTGATAAAAAAAAATGAATAAAATGTTCCCTCTAAAAGATGACAGGATACTAGAAAGGAGAAAGGGAGAGGGGCTCATGAGGGTGAGAATAAGCAAAACAGGCCGTTTTGTGCGAGTGTCAGTCCGCCAAAGCCAGCCTCATTATCCTGCGCTCCTCGCTGGCCCCCGGGAAAAATGTCCCCTCTAGGGGGCGTGGAGCCCTTGCCTACCATGCTCAGCACCCAGTTCTAATTTCCAGCACCACAAAAAAATAAAATGTCCCCTCTGTTCTCAGTCATCCCCAGACACTCTGGGTACTTGTCCTAGTTTCCCTGAACCCCGGTCACAGTTGTCACAGTGCTTGAGACACCCAGCTGGATGGGACTTTCAGAAATGAGCTGCTGCTCTCCTGCCACAGTACAGGGAGGGGCTGAGTTCCCAAGAAGCAGATGAGAAAGTACAGGATAGAGCACCTGAATTTAGCTTTAAAGTGTAGTGTTTTATTTTATTTTGTTGGGAGGGGAAAGGTGTCTTACCTCATGTTCCTGGGCTCGAGCCATCCTCCTGCCTCAGCCTCCCACTTCAGCCTCTCAAGTAGCTGAGACTATAGGCATACCCCACTGTCCCCAGTTTAAAAGGAAATTTTTTAATGTTTCTAGATAGGAAGATGAGCAAGCATTAAAATAGGTGTGCATCTGTCTGAAAATACGAGAACATAGATGGTTATCTAGAAACTAGACAGTCACACAGCTAGTTATTAGGGTTCCACTCCCAGGTCACCACGTGCCAGGCACATGGCAAGAGTTCTCGAATGCAAATGAGGCTGCTCCCGTTAGCCCTGGGCGAGTCAGTTCTCCCCTGGGGCCTGAGTTCCTTATCTGTGGAGTCAGTGATTTCTAAGATTCTTCAGTTCTAAGAATCTATTCATGAGCAACTCGAGCATGTGACTCAGCCAGTGACAGGCAGATGTCGGGGTGCAGAAGCGGGGTTGGCACCCTGCCCTTCTGCAGCACAGCTTACTCTGGTGAGCAGAAAGGGCCCATTCTGAACAAGCTCCGAGGTGGGTCACCGCCCAGGAAGTGAGGGCACAAGCCCTGGGCGGTCGCCTGTCATTAAGTGGACCTCTGCCCTCCGTCTGGCTTCCTTTGCTGCACAGGAATTTCCATTTCAGTGAAAGAGGAAAAAAAAAAAAATGAGAAATCCTCAAAGCCGCAGTAATAAAGTTTTGGGTGGGGGTGTACACCTGTAATCCCAGTGGTACAGGAAGTAATACCGGAGATGAAATTTGAAATAGTATGTCTCCCAGCCTGTTAGCTGTGTGATACGCTGAGCTCTTGTTCTCTAGAAATCAAACAGTGAATTCTAGGAACAGCCAAGGTTAAGAGTAAGAAGACTTTCATTGATAGGGAAGCTTCTGAGGGGCAGGAGGGGTCCCAAGTGGGCAGCCAGGACCCCACTTTACCGAGGGTACAAGTGCAGTCGCCTAGGTAATGGTGTCCAATCGGGAGACAAGTCACGGAACAAGCGTGGACGGAAAGAACAAGATTCTCCCAGGAAGTGGCGGGTCCAGAGAGGTCTGCTCACCACCGAGGTGGCCGATGTCTGTCTAGGCTTCACTAGGCCCAGTGTTGTTCTTTAGGGAAGTACGCTGGTCAGGTCATCTTGTCTTTATCTTGAGGCCTGGTTTCCAACCAATCTGTTGATCTGTCTCCCTCCCTCCAGTGCAGCTGTAGTATGTTTCACCTTTGTCCTGCCTCTTGAGGGCCCGGCCCTATCTGACCGCCTCTAATGTTCCTGCCTAACTCTTCCGTCTATAATCCCAGCACTTGGGAGAGGCAGGAGGATCCCCATGAGTTCCAGGCCACCTGAACTACATAGCGAGACCCTGTCTCAGAAAACAAAACAAAACACAAATCAGCCATATTTAAAAGCAGTGTTTTAAAATTCTTTTTATTTGTTGATGTGCTGGGGAACGAACCCAGGACCTTGCATTGCTAGGCAAGTGCTCTGGACCCCCAGCCCGTCAGTCTTATTTCCGGGTCTGTGACATTGGATTGGAACAGCAGGCGGCTAAGCTGGGCCTGGTTGCACACGCTTATCATCCCCGCAGTCTTGGAGGCCGAGGCAGGAAGACTGTAGATTGAAGCCCAGCCTCAGCAAGTGAGTTGGCAGGACCCTGTCCCAGAGCCAAGATAGGAGCAGAGGCCCTGGGTTCAGTGTCCAGAACAGAACACGAGGCGTGGGGGTCTGCACCCAGAGGCCCTGCGAGGGGACATCCAGGCTCGTCCAGAGCAAGTAACCACGCCACGGCCTAGAGAACTTTAGGTTTTTGAGATGAGCTTCAGCCAGTTCTTTTTTCTTCTTCTTTTTTGAGACATGGTCTCGCTTTGGAGTGCAGGCTGATCTTGAACTCACAGGCTGGCCTCCAACTTGTGTCAGTCGATCCTCCTGCCTCAGCCTCCCGAGTGCTGGGATCACAGGTGCGCCCCCCCCCTTTCCCAGGAGAGAGCTGGCTCTAGCTCAAGCCCTCGTGGTGGGCTCTTCCTCCAGCCCAGTGCAGCCTGCCTGTGCCCACTGCTGACCTTCCAAGCCTTGGCCCTGACCCTGGGCTGGGAACATGACCGTGGTCCTTTCCGTTGAAGTCCTCGTCTGCCTTTGGCTGCAGTCTCAGGGAGGAGCCCTTTCTCAGATACTCTGGCTTTTTCTGTTCTGTAGAACACATGGACAGAGGCCTCCAGTCGGGGCCACTCCCAGCCAGACGGGTGAAGGCGTGGCCTCACATCCGCATGGCCTGGCCGCTCTGTCCCCCACCCCTTCCTGGGCGGCTGCCCCTCTGGTCCCCTTGTCCACAGAGTAGCGCTGGGCCGGCTCGCAGCGCCTATATTGGGACGTTCAGGGACACTTTGCTCTTCCTCAGTCTCTTTTGTTTTGTTTTGTTTGGTACCGGGGATCAAACTCAGGACCTTGCGCTTGTGAGGCAGGCGGCAGAACCACTGAGCTAAATCCCCGGCCCTCTTCCTCAGTCTCCTTGGCATTTGATTTTATCAAACATCTTTCCCACCTGCAGTCTTCCTTCCTTACAGCCTCTCCCGTTTCATCTCAGTCTTTTTGCTTCTGCTTCTGTGAGCCCCACACTGAGCCCCTGGTCGGCCCTGCCTGCGCAGCTGTCTCCTGAGAACTGATCTTTTTCCTGGGCATCAGCTGTCCCCACCGCCACAGCCAGCCAATCTGAGTCCTGTGGGTGGCTCAGCCTGAGAGGAGAGGCCTCCCCCTGCCTTTGGTGTAGGTGCCTGGGTGCAGGCAGAGGGGGGCTCCAGGGCAGACGGAGCCCTGAGAAACCACCTCCAGATTTCCCAGCCTCCTGTGCTGTTTCTGAAATGGCTGTGCTGGGCCTGTGTCTGCCCAGGCGCTCCCTTCCCCTTCCCCTTCCCAGCTCCCTTACAATCACCCTTCCCAGAAGCGCAGGGGCTGGGCTTGGCCCCTGGGTATCCAGACTCCAGGGGACTCCACAGAACCAAAGCAAGGGGAGCAGCACTGCATCTCATCTGGCGACAATCTGGGAACCTTTGGCCTCCTGCCCGTTTTAAAAATAGAGTTCAGCCCGCCAGGGATTTGGCTCAGTGGAGAGTGCCAGCCTCCCAAGTGCAAGGTCCTGAGTTCGATCCTGGGAGGGGGGGAGGGGATAGATAAATAAATAAAAATAAAAGTGTTCAAGCTGGGCGTGATGCACATGCCTGTAACCACAGCACTCTGGGAGGCTGAGGCAAGATCTTGAGTTTAAGCCCAGCCTGTGCAACTTTAGCATTAGTGATTTAGTGAGACCACATCTGAAAATAAAAATTTTTTGAAGGGCTGGGGATATAGCTCAATGCAAAAGCCCTGGGTTCCTCCCCAGTACAGGGAAAAAGAAAAGTGGAATTTAGGCCTGGAGATACAGCTCAGTGGTAGAATGCTTGCCAGTCACACACAAGGCCCTGGGTTCCACCTCAACACTGCAGAGAAAAAAAAAACTAGAAAGGAGATGCCAGGAGGGAGAGTTATTGACATGTTCATTGGAATTAAATGAAATTAGACTTTTCTTCAAGAAAGAAAGAAAAAGATGGCCAGATGTGGTGGTGCAGTACTTGGGAGGCTGAGGCAGGAGGATTGCCATGAGTTCAAAGCCAGCCTGGGCTACCTAGCAAGGCCCTGTTCCCCCCCCCCCAAAAAAAAGAGGAGGGAAGGGCGCAGGGCATGTGGTTCCAGCACTCAGAGGCAGAGGCAGGAGGATCACTATGAATTTGAGGCCAGCCTGGAGTACATAGTGAAACCTTGTCTCAAAGAAACCCCCCAAAAAAGGAGAGAGAAAGAAATAGACCTTTCTGTTCCCTTCAGCACTGGCCGTCAAACCCAAGGCCTCAAGCATGCTCGATGAACCGCCTCCCCAAGCCACGCCCCTCACCAGCTGGACTTGCTGCTACTGTCTGACAAAGGACAGAATTGCAACAGACCTGGGGGCTTGGGCTCCAGGAACCAGACCGATGGTCCCCACCTCGGCACTGTGCAGGAGGCGCAGTGGAGGGGGACAGGGACACCATGGAAGGAGCCCCTCCTCACATCAGGTGCCCGGGCTCCTTCCCGTGAGGTTAGACACTGCGACTCCAGCTGGACTGTTGGGGAAGTTTGTCTCGCGGGAAGGCTAGGTAAACCGCTCACTTCTGCTGCTGGCGTGGAACCTCATGTTCGTGACTCCAGTTGTATTTTAGCCTGGTCTGTTGAGGCCCAGCGGGAACTGACTCCAAAACAATGGCCTCTTGCAGTTCTTATGTACTGGGCCATGTGGCAGATACTCACCACGTGCACTTTAAATCACATCTTCAGGACAGAAAAATACGCATCATTTGCTATTGTTTAAGGTTGTAATTTTTGTTTGTGTGTGTGTGTGTGTTTTTGAGACATGGTCTCACTATGTAGTTGAGGCTAGCCTCAGACTCACTATGTAGCTCAAGCTGGCCTTGAACTCAGTGATCCTCCCGCCTCAGCCTCCCAAGTAAGTTTATACATTTTAGGCACCAGTTTTAAAATGTGAGAGAAGCCAGGTATATTTGTGCACTCCTGTGATCAGAGTACTCAGGAGGCTGAGGCAGGAGGATCGCCAGAAGTTTGAGGCCTGCCTGGGCTACATAGCAAGACCCTAACTCAAATAACCAAAACATAAAATAAAAGGTGAGATAAAGGGCTGCAGTTGTAGCTCAGTAGCCCTGAGTTTGGTCCCAAGCACCAAAACAAAAATAGTGAAAGGATATACACTGCCTCAGAATTCTTTGAGAGGCCATATTGGCAAAAAGGTTATAACACCATTACATTAGCAAGCTATCTTTTCCTTCCTACTCCTCCTGTCAGTCTATTGATTCTTTTTTCTCATATCAGTTTTAGATTAGTTTTCTGAACTTTGACCATTTTGTTTCCTTTGTTTGTTTTGAGACTGGGTCTCCCTATGTAGTCAGGCTGGCCTTGAACTTGCAGAGATCCTCCTGCTTCAGCCTCCTAAGCGCTGGGATTATAGATGCGCCCCACCAAGCCCAGCATTGTTCTGTTTTGTTTTCTGCAGTGCTTGGAATCAAACCCAAATCCTCACACATGCTGGGCAAGCACTCTGCCAGGAGCTGTGCCCCTTGTCCATTGTGTTGCACTCTTCCGGTCTCATCATTGGGCACGCCTGTGACATGAATATTCCCCGCTTTTCCTCCCTCCTGTCTGCATCCCCTCCCAGGGACCTCCAGGCCCTGCTCATCCTGACTTCTGGGGTGGAGATCAGTTCTGCTTCTCTAGACCCACAACAGGACTCTTCAAACAGGAAGAATATCCTCTGTCTAAAGAGCAAGCTCCTGGGGTAAAGAGCTGCCAGCTACCCTCCATGTCTACTGGGACACTCACCACCAGGGGGCGCTGAATTAATTTTTGGCGCAGAACTTCTTCCGCTCCCATTTTTTCACTTGGTCACCCAGGCACTGGGGTGTGGTGGAAAACAGCCCCTGCCTTCAAACACAGATAAATAAGTTAAATAACTGGGTGTGACGGCACCAGCACTCTGGGAGTTGAGGCACAAGGTCCCCACGATCAAGCCTGGCCTGAGCAACCCGAGACCCTGTCTCAAAATAACTAGAGATGGGGCCGGGGATTTAGCTCAGTGGTTCCACCACCTGCTCTGCAAGCGCAAGGACCCGAGTTCGATTCCCCGGTGCCAAAAAAAATAACTAAAGACTTGGAGGTGTGGTCAGCAAAAAGGTTCTGGTTTCCCTGCTCAGTACCACATGAATAATCACACACCAAGCAGTAATGCTGCACAGTGCCTAGGTGAGGAATAGAGGAGGCACGTGTTGATGGGAGGTCTTAGATAGGAGGTTCAGGGAGGACTCATCTTGTTAAAGATCAAAGCCCTTCTGGGCAGTGAATGCCCAGGCTCTGGCCGCCCTTCAAGTTCCCGGAAGGGAAGGTGGGCCAGTCAGATACCTGAGTCAAGAGACCAGGGCTGCCAGCCACCTTTGCGGCCTTTGCTCAGGGTAGGTTTGCAGCTGCAGCGTCTCGCAGGAAGGGGATTTGGGCAGTAGAGGCCCGAGCAGAGGTGCCAGGATCTGGGCGTGTGCTGACGGCCAGCAGGTGGGGGTGCTGGTTGCTGGGATGGAGAGCCAGGCGGGGGTGGCGGGGAGCTGGCAAGGGGAAGGCATGCAGAGCTCAGTCTGGGCCTGTCAGGTTGGAGGGGTCTGCTGGTCGTGCAGCTCCAGTGTGGGTCAGGGAGAGAGGACCCTGGCACTCGCTGTCGGGCAGAGATGGAGCAGTCTCGCTTTCACTGAGCAAAGCTTCATTTTACTGACGAGGCTGAGGATCAGAAGTGTTGACCTGTATGTAGACCATGGGCTGGTGACAGCGGTCAGCAGCAGGCCCGGGAGACGGACTGGGACATCTTAGGTGCAAAGGGCAAGCTCTTCTGATCACCAGTGCCTTCCCTCAGCTTAGCCAGAGGGCGCTGCAAGGCAGAACCAACACTTAGAGCAGGAGCCTCCCACCGACGTGGGCAGAGGGAATCCCGGCACCTGATGAGGTCCAGCACTGTGCGGCGTCCTCCGGCAGGGCTTGTGCGACCGTGTGTGGGACTTAGTGAGCAGCATTGTAGGCACTGTGCTGCTAACAATACCTGCATTGTCTCCTTTAGTCCTTAAAACACCTCCTGCTGAGCCAGGTACCATTAATGTCCCCACCTTACCTGAGGAAGCTGCTGCTCACAACCTAGCGGCTGTGAAGTATCAATGCATCTTGGTCACTCAGCCCAAACATGAAGTGCACTAGGCAGTGGGCTGGGGGAGATCCAGACAGGAGGCAACAGAGATTGTGAACGTAAGAAAACTAACACAAAATAAAAACATAGGGCGTGACGTGAGGTGGTGTATAATGAATCGTCAGGTGTGAATTTAGCCCTGCACGCCAGGCACTTGAGCCCTAAGTCTGTCACACCCTGGGCTCACTCGTGTGAGGTAGCCTCCCTTCCGAGTAGAGACACTTAATAGGGGTGCGTGTGTTCCTGAGGACCGAGCCTGAGGGCACTGTACCCCTGAGCTACATCCTCAGCCCTTTTGAGATATGATCTTGTGAACTGCCCAGGGTGGCCCTGATCTTAGCATCTTCCAGCCCTTGTCTCCAGTGCCTGGCATCACAGGCACGTGCCTGCCACAAAGCCCGGCTGAACTGGTTGTTCTGTTTTGGGGCGTGTTTTTTGTTTTGAGACAGGGTCCCATTATGCTACTGGGGCTGGCCTCTGACCCGTGCTCCTCCTCCTGGTTTCCCCAGTGCTGGGGTCCTGGCTGTGCCCTACCATGCCTGGCTTTGTTTGAGTTTGAGCATTTCGTTGTTGCTGATTGGGTTGGTTTGGTTTTCTTGCAGCCCTGGGCTGTCTGTAGCTCCCCGGTGGCTCTTCTTCCTCCGCTGTGCCCCCCCCCTTCTCGCCTCAGGCTCTCCTTCTGGCCTGCTGTCTCTTGTCCTTGTCCTCCCGAGTCCTCTGTCTTACTGTCCCAGGTTTGCAGTGTGCAGTGCTCTTTACCTGTGTAGACAAAACGCCCTCCACTCCAGAACACACCCGAGGCCAGGAGACGGCAAGCGGGGCCCCATGTGGCCAAGCTGATGGCCCCAAGCTGGGTCTACCGGGAAAGAACACACCCAGGCCCAGGCAGCTGGCTTGTGTTTTTTTACTCCTGTAAAATGAAAATCCTGGTTAAGTTCCTGCAGTAAGTTAGAAAAGGGAAGAGGAACTATTCCTGGCAGGCTCAGTCCCAGCCCCAGAAGTGACTATTGATCCAAGAATAGCAAGGAAGTAGACTGAAAAGCAGGTAGCAAATGGACACGAGGCCTCCAAAGTCAGGACAGCGTTGGCCACACAGGGCCCAGTGTCCTGAAGTCACAAAGCCACCGCAACTGATCTGGATGCCAAGGACCCAGGGCACCAGGATGATAGATACTAGATTATGTTCAACTCGAGGAGGGGAGTTGTTGGCCACATTTCTTCATTTCCAAGCAGTGCACATGGCCAGAGGGTTTGGAGCTTGGGGTAAACCATCAGCTACGCAGAACTTACTGATGAGAGCTCTTAAGAGACAAAGAGGACCCATCCTATTCTGTCATTTGTGTTCCTTCACAAGAAGCAGCAAAGCAAAAACAAAAAAAAGGCCCTGGGCCCTGGTCTCTGTCTCCTGGTACTGGATGGGGCGGGGCGGGTCCACAGCATTGCTTGTTGTCCCCTCAGGGGAAATACAGGAGACCTGATCCCACCCCATTGCCTGCGGGACTTGACAGGGTCACACCCATCTCACCAACTAGAATACACTGTCCAGTCCCTGCCATGGAGGAGGCATCTGCTAAGCATCCATCCAGTAAATGAGCCAGCAGACTCAGGAGGTTTATAAAATTGACTGCAGCTGAACGGCTCAGGTCCACTTGTGCAGATTTTGGTTTTTTAAGAAAAATGCATGCAGCACCGGAGATTTAGCTCAGTGGTGCCACCTGCCTCATAAGCGCAAGGTCCCGAGTTCAATCCCGGTACCAAAAAAAAACAAAGAAAAATGCATGTCATAGATACAAAAATACAGAGATAATGGCCTATCATTTACTGTCATAAAACATACACAAATCTATTTTTAGAATTAGTGGCGCTTGCTGGCACACACCTGTAATTTCAGCACTGAGGGAGGGTGAGGAGGGGTGATCACAGATTCGAGTCCCAACTGGGGGATTTAGCAATTTAGCAAGACTCTGTCTGAAAATAGGGCTGGGGCTGTAGCTCAGAGGAGGAGGCCCTGGGTTGGTCTCCATCACTACAGAAAAAAAAGTTTTTCATATGTAAAAAAGCTAAATGAGTTTAATCTCAGCAGTAATCTCAGCACCCTGAGACCAAAGGATCTGTGAGTTGAAGGCCAGCCTGGGCTACATATTCAGGGCAGCCTGAAATATGCACCGAGACTGCCAAAAAGAAAGAAGAAAAGCTAAAAGAAAGGATTTTAAATGTTTTTACCATAAACAAATAATCTTTAAAGAATGTTTACCCAGATTTAAACACCATCACACATGAATACATGTATCAAAATGTGATTATGTACAGTCTTTATGGGTTTTTGTATTGTTTCTTTTTAATGGGGGGTTTTTGTATTGTTTTTGCGATACTAGGGACTAAACTGAACCCAGGCCTCAAGTATGCTGGCCAAGTGCTCAACCACTAAGCTACATCCCCAGCCTTTTTTTATTTTAGGACAAGGCTTTGGTAAATTGCCCTTGGCTGACCTCAAATTTATGAGCCTCCTGCCTCAGCCTCCTCCTTTCCTGGGATTGCAGGCATAGACCACCACACCTGGCTTAATTTTTATGTTTATATGTATCATTTAAAAAACTAAACTTAAATTTGGAGAAAACCATTAGTACACACAGTACTGTGTAACAGCCATTCTGTAGCCACCTCCCCTGCTATTGTGAGCTCAAGTGTTCTAAGCAGCCACTAAAAACACCATGTGACCTCACTAATCACCTTAGGAGCCTTCATTGCTCCAGTAAATTGCATATCAGAGTAAAAACTGACCTCCCTGGAGGACACGGGGTGGAGGGGGGCCTCAGTGTTAAGAGTATTTTCCTAGCATGGTTCAATCCCAGCACCACTAAAAACCATGCAGTGACCTCTCAAGGTTGCTGGGTACTTCTCACCTTATATAGCACACCTGGCATACAAAAAATGAGTTAATCAACTGTTGGTATTATCAGTAATGCTTCAGGCAATGGCAGGCTACTAGGAGTTGAGCTTTGGGGAGTCGAGGGTTATGTGCAGGGGATGTCGCATTGGAGAAACAAAGTTACATGGAGATTTTGGGTTGGGTGGAGGAGTGGTGCTCCTACCCCCCACCCCCCACCCCGTGTGGTTGGGAGGAGGCTGTCATTGGACCAGGAGCCTGACCATTCCAGGAGCAGCACCAAGGACACCAGCAAGTGCTCACACCAGCTGGATCTGATGGATCTGACGGTCGGCACACTGTTAGTGAAGACCCCAGGAGATACTTGAGCACACCATCTGGCCCTAAGTTTGTTTTTGTTTTGCTTTTTTTTTTGGTACCGGATATCGAACTCGGGTCCTTGCACTTGCGCAGCAGGCGGTAAGACCACTGAGCTAAATCCCCAGCCCCCTAAGTTTTTTTTTAAATGTATACAGGGAAGACCTGGAAGCCATAGCCAGCACACCACACGATTATCCACCCACTTATCCTCAGAGCTAATGATGCAGCTCTGAATTTCTGCATGACGCTGCTGTTAGCTTTTCAGTTAACCAAACTCAAACTGTATTGGCAACATAAGCTGACTGCCATGTATAGTTTCAAGCCAGAGCTCCAGCAGCTGGGGTAGGGGTGTAGCTCAGCAGTAAGCATTTTCCTGGCATCAGTGAGACCTGGATTCCACACCCAGCTTGGAACTGTAAACCTTAACCAACTCAGAACCACTACTTAGGCAGCAGCAGTGACAGGAGATGAGGTGTCCTTCCCAACACAGTGCAACCTGCAGCAGGATGTCACCGAGTGCATGGGCCAGGCTTCTGCACCAGATGTAGCTGAGTCCCAGGGCAGCCATGAGACTCAGAGCCCCAGCGTAGGGACAGCTTCTCCTGCAGCGAGCAGGCCTTGGCCTGTGAAACCAGCACGTGGCCAGCTGGAGGTGCCCTGTAGTTTGCACATGGCTTTCAGACCACACTCTGAATCTCAATTTTTTTTTTTTTAGTTGGAGACAGGCTCTCACTATGTAGTTCAGGCTGGCCTGGAACTCATGACAGTCCTCCTGCCTCAGCCGCCTGAGTGCAGGGATTACAGGTGTGTGCCATCACACCCAGCTCATCCTCAATAGTTTGTGTCATTTTTTTTTTTTTTAGGTACCAGGGATTGAACTCAGGATCTTGCCCTTGTGAGGCAGGCGCCAGAACCACTGAGCTAAATCCCCGGCCCTGTGCCATTTTTTTTTAATTAAAAGAACAAAAGAGTCTTAACAATAGTTGATAAGCTATAAATGAAACCTGGTCCTAGGATCCAATTTTGTATCCCTCAATTAAAAAAACAAACAGTTATCTTCAGTTCTAAATTTGTTCTGTTGTTGTGTCTTTTTGGTTTGTTTCTTGGTACTGGGGATCAAACTCGGGACCTTGAGCTTGCCAGGCAGGCATCGGAACCACTGAGCTAAATGCCCGGCCCTGTTGCTTTTTTAGAGGTACTGGGGATGGAACCTAGGGCCTTGCATGTGCTGAGCAAGCCCTCTACCACTGAGCCACACCCTAGCCCCAGTTCTAAATGTCTCCACAAAACAGCTTTTGGGGTGCAGTCCATGGGGTGCTATGCTACCTTCTCCGGTAACATCCATAAACCATGTGATTTGTTTCTCTATGGGCTGAGCTTTCAGACCAGATAAACTCCAGAACAAAGCTGCAGCGGCACCAGTGACCACCTCATCTCTCCTGTCCAGGTTACCCCTTGGCTCTGTTTTACCGGCATTACCTTTTCTACAAAGACAGCTACCTCATCCACCTCTTCCACGCCTTCACGGGCCTCTCCATTGCCTACTTTAACTTTGGTGAGTAACTCAGTGAGCAGTGACCCTGAGATCAGAGGGCCGTGGGAAAAACCAACTTGGATGAAGTTTCCTGGAGAGAATTCAGTGGCTTGGGAAGTTACAGTACTCTGCTTGCAAAGAGGGGTGTATGGACAGAAGAGCTCGGCTCTCCTTTACCCTCTATGTACATCCCACTGTCAGGCAAAAACATTTTTAAAAACTAAATACACGGATCAAAACATGACTTGATAGCCCACACATACATACTCGGTGTGCGCGTGCGTGCGAGACAGAGGTCCAGGCCACAGCCTTCACCCAGAGCTACAGCCCCAGCTCTTTTCATTTTTTATTTTGAGGCGGGGTCTTGCTAAGTCACCCAACCTGGGCTCAAACTTGGTATCTTCCTGCCTCAGCCTCCCATTGTGTGGGGTACAGGTGTGCCAGCATGCCCTGCTAATAACAGTTTTTCCTTTTATGTATCAGCTGAAACAGCAAATGTAGGGCTAGGGGATGTGGCTCAGAGGCAGGATAGCTGCCAGGCATGCGTGAGGGCCTGGGTTTCATCTCTGCACTGCAAGAGTAAATAAACTTCCAGCTTGGACTTCATAGTAAGACCCTGTTTCAAAAGAATAATCCTAATTTGGGCCAGGGATTTAGCTCAGTGGTGTCACCACCTGCCTTGCAAGCACAGGGTCCGGAGGGCCAGAGCTCGATCTCCAGTACAAAAAAAAAGAGTGATACTAATTAAATGATAAAGCCACTTTGAAGATCCCTGCCCTCCCAGCCCCTCCCCAAAGGAGCATCATTTCTCAGCTGTGGCTGTAGTTGAAGGACAATTCCAAGCAGTCCTCGCTGAGAATCCATCTCAGCTCAAACCCAGCAACACCCTGACAATCTCCATGTTTATGCAGTTAATTTGCATCCCTTCCTCCTAACTCGAGACAATCCTGGGGAAAAGTTCCTATCAGGCTGGCCTGAACTCAGCTCGATCCTCCTGCCTCAGCCCGCTGGCGTGCAGGAACAACAGGCACACACGGCCACTTGGCTGAAGGATTTTCTCCATCCTTGTTGCTGAAGCCTCGGGAAGCGTGGGGACATAACGGCCGGGCTCAGCTGTGCTCTCTCCCGCCTCCAGGGTACCAGCTCTACCACTCCTTGCTGTGTGTTGTACTCCAGTTCCTCATCCTCCGCCTGATGGGCCGCACGGTCACCGCCGTGCTCACCACCTTCTGCTTGCAGATGGTAAATGCCTCCCTGCAGGCTCGGGTCACAGCTCACAGCCCACCGGAGGCAGGGGCTGTGGTGCAGAAGCGGGGAACGGGATGCCTGCCTTCTAGCCTCCTCTGGCACTCGGCATGCTGTCTTTGGCGGGGCCCTTAGCACAGCTGGGACGGAGTTTCTCTGCGGAGGGTGAGGGGACTTGCTGCTCGCCTCAGGAAGGATAAACAAGGCACCTGTGATCCCAGCACTCGGGAGGCTGAGGCAGGAGGGTCACTGTGAGTTCAAGGGGGGAGAGAGACAGAGAGACTGACTAGCTTCTCATCTCAATTTAGCCTCATTTTGCAGAGAAACCTGAGCCAGTCTCTTCCCACTGTAGGCTTAATGTCCCCACTTGTAGGAATTTCTTAAGGCTTTTCACAATGAGACCAGGAGAAAGGAAAAATGAGAGAATACCAGGGATTTCCGAGCAAGGAGCAATGCAGACCTGGCAGTGATGCTGTCCCCCCTCCCCCCAGACCTACCTTCTTGCTGGGTATTATTACACAGCCACGGGCAACTACGATATCAAGTGGACAATGCCGCACTGCGTCCTGACGCTGAAACTGATCGGTGAGTGGGGGTGGCCCATGCACCCCGCAGCCCAGTGCTCCCAGCCTGGCACGCAGGCGGAGCCCTCAGTGTCCTCCCTACCCACCCCTCTCCACTCAGGTTTGGCTGTTGACTACTTTGACGGAGGGAAGGATCAGGTAAGTACCCGCTCCCTGCAGAGCCTCACGGCCTAACCCGAGGGTGGAGGAAGGCAACGGACCCAGATCCCGGGGAAGGGCCTCACTTGGCCCGCCTGACAACCATGTGGAGCCCTGGGAAGACCCACGCTTCTCACCTGCTGCCATCCGGCTCTTGCAGAGCCCAGAGCCACACACAAGGCCCTGTCAGTAGCAGCAGCTGCCCCATGCAGCAGCCCCAGCCTGGCTCCCGGGCTACACGCGAGGCTGTCCTGAGCCTTGTGTTCTCTCCTCGGCATAGAGCTCCCTGACCACTGAGCAACAGAAATACGCCTTCCGCGGAGTCCCTTCCCTGCTGGAAGTTGCCGGCTTCTCCTACTTCTATGGGGCCTTCTTGGTAGGTCCCCAGTTCTCCATGAACCACTACATGAAGCTGGTGCAGGGGAAGCTGACAGACTCGCCAGGGAAGATGCCGAACAGGTAACCGCGCTCCCTGGTCACGGCGCAGTGCAGTCTTCTCAAGCGGTTTCCTCAGCCTGGCCCTGGCCTGAGGACTGAGTCTGCCAGGCCCCACATCATCCTCTGGGTGCTCCGTACCTGCCTGTGGCCCTGGTGGGCTTTTCAGCCCATGTTCCAAACACTGAGACTGTCTTTTGAGACAGGGCCTCCCTATGTGCCTCAGGCTGGCCTTGAACTATTCTCCTGCCTCAGCCTACCAAACACTAGGATCACTGGCGTGTGTCACAGTGCCCAGCTTGTAAAACTTCATTTTTATGCCACAGGATTTTACCCAAAGTACTTTTGTCCCTGCTTTGAAAGCCTGCTTTCTCATCTTTAAAAAAAAAAAAAAAGCTAAGGGGTCGGAAATTTAGCTCAGTTCCGCTGCCTGCCTCGCAACCGCAAGGACCCGAGTTCAATCCCCAGTACCCACCCCCCAAAAAATGTACACAAATATATATTGGTAGAAAATTCAAAACTGAGCAGAGTTCCTCCGCTGAGCGCTCGTCCAGCCTGAGCCTCAGCATGGAGTCAGGAAGCAGGCGGAGGTGGTGACAGCTGCTTCTGCTGCTGCCCCGTCCGGCCTGCCTGCCTTTCCTGTAGGCGCAGTGGTTCAGGCGAAACAGGGTCCGCTCGGGTGGCCGCCACCTGAGCCCGGCTCTGTGACTGAGGAGGCAAAGTGCTGGCCCTGCACGTGACCTGCACCCTCCTTTCCAGCACCGTGCCTGCCCTCAGGCGCCTGAGCCTGGGCCTCATCTACCTGGTGGGCCACACACTGCTCAGCCCGCACATCACCGAGGACTACCTGGTCTCTGAGGACTACGAGGTGAGTGTGGAGCAGAGTGGACCATGCCACGCGAGAGGTGGGGTCAGTGCCAGCCGCTCAGGACGCTGGTCCCCCGGTCGCCCGAGAGCTCTCAGCTTAAGTGCATTCGGCTCCTCGGAGAACACAGGCTGTCGGCAGCATTTCCTTCTCTCGGCTGACAGATGGGGCCTCTGGGAAGTCCAAGAGGAAGTGGGGAAACCCTGGCATTAGCTCCTGTCCAGCTGCAGGGCTCCCTGTTCTGGGGAGGTTGGCACGGATTGGGCGCATCTCTAGGGTCCCCAGCACTTGACTGCAGTGAGGAAAGGATGAGGCGGCAGGTGTCCCGGGGCTCCCCACCACCCCGCCTGGCCTGTCAGGCAGGCAGTGAGGCCAGACTGGCAGGCACGGGGGCAGCAGGGCCCTGCCAGGCTTAGCCAAGTCTAAGGGGACTTGTGTTGCGTCTCCTCTCCCCGCAAGCTCCGGCCTTTCTGGTTCCGCTGCTTGTACATGCTGATCTGGGGCAAGTTTGTGCTGTACAAATACGTCACCTGTTGGCTGGTCACGGTAAGTGGTACTGCCCGGCGGCCAGGCTCGCGTGCAGACGGGTGTGGGGCGGTGGGGCGGGAGCCTGAGCCGTCGCCCCCTCAGGAAGGAGTGTGCATCCTGACGGGGCTGGGCTTCAGCGGCTTTGGCGAGGACGGAGAGCCCAAGTGGGATGCCTGTGCCAACATGAAGGTGTGGCTCTTCGAGACAAACCCCCAGTTCAGCGGCACCATCGCCTCCTTCAACATCAACACCAACGCCTGGGTGGCCCGGTAGGTGCTGGTGGGGAGGGCAGGACCCAGCTCCTTCCTCCTGCTGCCCCTCCAGAGTGTGAGGGAGGGACGTCACTCACGTGTCCCCCAATACCCCGGAACATCCCGTAGGGGGCCACAGCCCAGCTAACCACCCCACTACTCACTTTCTCCGCTCACCGCTTACTTGCTTGTCCCCACCGGGCACAGCAGCTTGAAAATGATCACCCCAAGGCCCTGCACATTCTGCACAGGCACTGGGCAGGCTGTCATTCCCCGCAAGCTGGTGGCTTGCCACGGTCACCCTGCCTCCCAGCAGCCAGCTGCTGCCCTGCTGCATGGGCCGTGGCTCATCCGACCCCTCTCCCCTAGTTACTTCTTCAAACGCCTCAAGTTCCTCGGAAATAAACAACTGTCCCATGGTCTCTCGTTGCTGTTCCTGGCCCTGTGGCATGGCCTCCACTCAGGGTACCTGGTCTGCTTCCAGATGGAGTTCCTCATCGTTATTGTGGAAAAGCAGGTGGGCCTCGGGGGCGGCAGCAGGCTGGGGGATGGACCACACCAGACACTGACACGTGCTCCCCCTCCCAGGCTGCCGCCCTCGTCCAGGAGAGCCCGGCCCTCAGCAGCCTGGCCTCCATCACCGCCCTGCAGCCCCTCTACTACGTGGTGCAGCAGACCATCCACTGGCTCTTCATGGGCTACTCCATGACCGCCTTCTGCCTCTTCACCTGGGACAAATGGCTGAAGGTGAAGGCGCCGGCAAGGCTGCGAGAGCCTGGGGAGCTCGGGCTCCCACGCCCTGCTCACTGGCTTCTCCCGCCACAGGTGTATAAGTCTGTCTACTTTCTCGGCCACGTCTTCTTCTTGAGCCTACTATTCACATTGCCTTACATTCACAAAGCAATGGTGCCAAGGAAAGAGAAGTTAAAGAAAATGGAATAGCCTATTTTGCTGGTAAATATCCTACAGCTGTGCTAGAGCTAACGGGGTGCAGACCAGGAAGCAAGGACAGAAGTGGAAACCAGGGGTGGACTTCAAAGTGCCTGGCCTCCGGGTGACAGCATGGGCGGGCTCTCAGTGAGCAGCCTGCAGTCTCACGTCTTGCCTTGCAGGTGGCCTCGAGCAGGACTGGTGCAGACACTACTCGCCCCTTTTACAGCACTCCCTCGCCCAGAGCACAGAGCACGAGAAAGCCAGGGCCGGAAGCCGCGCGCCCAGCTGTGCCTCGTCTTAGGGCCAAAGGGGAGGCTCTTGTGGGAGGAGCAGGGGCCTCGGCCTCAGCTCCCCCGTGCACGTTGCCTTATCTCTCCCCTCTGGCCAGGAGTCTGCTGTGTTCTTCTGCCACTTTACTGGGACTCCGTGCCGCCCCCATGGGGGGAGCAGAGGGTGCGAGGGCCCACCTGCTCCACTTTTTCTATCTTGGACTGTACCAGATAAAGTCACTTCTGTTTGGTTTTTCACTGCTGGCACCCCTGATTGCTTTCTTTCACACACAGGTCTCAGTACTCATTACTCATGAGGCTGGAGTCTCAGGGTCGTCTCTGGAGCACGAGAATCCAGGGGCTGCTTTCACAGCCAAGAACAAGCGCCACCTGACCTCACATTGCCCCATTAGACACTGCTAACCCTAGGAAGCCCCAAAACAGCCAGGTTTGGAAAAGCCACATTTATAGGACTGATGAAGAGCAAATGTACAGCTCGGGCTCCCTGGGCTCCTGGCTCCATGCAGGAAGGTTGGCCGGCGGCTGCGGTCAGTTCTAAGCAGGGCTGGGTGGGACCAGGTCCCTGGTTTCAGATCACACCCCAGGCTTCCTCAAAGGCCGAGGTGAGCTTGGCACAGGTGAGGGCGGCAGACAGTGGGTAGTTGCTGATGGAGACCATCTTCTCCGTGTACTCCACACTGACCTGTGAGACAACAGCTGTCAGCCAGCTGCCGCTGCAGGCCCAGCCTTCTTCAGGGAAGCAAGACTACAGGCACGCTGGCATTTCCGGAGAGCTGAGTGGAAAGAGATCTGGCTTTGTCTACTCTACTACAGGCCAGCAGCCTCCCTGGCACAGGAAGTGGACTCTCATTTGTCCTCTAGCTGCTACCCTACCCTCTAGTCCCAGGCTGTGAGGACTAACTGCCCACCACTTGGAGTTCTTCCTGAGCCTTCGCTCTATGAGAAACTAAGGGTTGAGCCCAATCTTACCTTGCCATGGGCAAAGGCCCCCACCACGAAAACAATGGGGTCGCTACTGGGCACCAACTCTCGCACATCACTGACGACCGGGACGGAAAAGGACGTGCCGATTTTCATACAGCCAACTGGGAAATGGTCAGACACTGGATTCTTGATTACCTGAAGAAAGGAAAATCAGCCCCAGGAACAGCCCCCAAACCCTACCCCTGCAGTGGGTTCCAATGCCTCACCTTCAAAAGCTTCTGGGGGCCATCAGCTGCTCGAACACTCAGTTTGTGTAAAAGCTGAACTAGGAGGGGAAGAAGAGTCCAGAGCTAGGTGGAAGCATTTGGGAGGCTGAGGCAGGAGGATCCCCCCAAATCTAAGGCTGGCCTGGACTGCATAGTTCAGGGTCAGCCTAGAATACATAGCAAGACCCTGCCTCAAAATTTAAAAACCACAGCCAGGTGGTGACTCCACTCCCACCCGGTGGTCTAACCAAAGGACCTGGGAGAGCTGGGCGCCCTCCGTTACAGGCTCCCCTGAGCAGGACAGAATTTCCACGCACATGGAAAGCAGCTCCTCTGTCCTGCTCAGGAACTCCCCCGTAGTGTCCCCTTCTCCCCTCCTCACTGCCGCCGCCAAGGTCATTCTGAACTCACCCATGAGACCACAGAACCGGTCGAAGGTCCTGGGGATGCGGGTCTGGGGGTTCACTTCGATCAGCACGTTCTTCTGCGTGTGGATGTACACCTGCAGCAAGCCTGCACGGTTCAGCGGGCTGTCCATCAGCATCAGCAAGCTCTGCATGGCGGGCAGGCAGTGAGGGGTAGCAGCAGCACTCCGCTGCCCCTCTCCACAGGTCAGGAGCCCCGCGCCCCAGTTACCTGATGGGCTATGTCTGGTCTCACTTCCCCGGGGTCCCGCCCAGTCTTCAGCAGCATAGACTTGTGCCTGTCACAGTTGAGTAGTTCGTAAGTCTTCCCTACCTGAAGAACAGAGCGAGAGGACAGCGCATGAGCTCCCTCTGCAGCCAGTTGTCCTCGGTGTAGCCCTGAAGAGCGGAGCAGCAGGAAACCTGTCCACGGCCAAATCCTCAGGCCCCACTGCTCGGCCAGGAGAGTGAGCAGGGCACAGGAGCAACATGTGGGCACCTGGGAAAACAACAAAACCCCTGCCCTGAGTCTGCTTAAAACAAACATGCACTAAATAACGAGCTGTAAATCCAAGCAAGAAGTGTGACGATCCTCATGATCCTGAAAGGAACACTTCTCTAAGAAGAAAACCAAGGAGGGGTTGCTCCCTCTTCTAAGACAAGTGTGAATAAAGGTACCAACAAGAAAAAGCAGGAACAGGAGAGGAAGCTTTGGGAGACAATGGAACCAGGATCCTGACGGGCAGGGATGACACAGGAAATCGCTCTGTAAACTGCAGAACCATCAGATATCAACCAGAGCCAAAAATAATTCTAGAATAAAGGGGCGTGATAGAAATGACAGAAACACCCTGGTAACTGCATACTAGAAAAGAAACCAGAAGTGTGATAATAGAGTTGACTATACCTATAACAGCTCTAAGAATGACATTCCAAATTCAAGTCATAAGGATGGTCAGTAGAGCTGGGCGTGGTGCCACACGCCTGTGATCCCAGCACTCAGGAGGCTGAGGCAGGAGGATCACCTCACACTGGGGGCCAGCCTGGGCTACATAGTGAGTTCAGGGCCAGCCTGAACTATTTAGCAAGAGCCTGTCTCAGGAAATAAATAAATAAATAAATAAATAAATGTGAGTAAAAAGTCTAAAAACATACTGTCAAGTACAAATATAGCTCATAAGAGGCTGTTTTATGTATCACTAGAATAGCTGTATATCTTGCAACACCTCATGATACACGGCTTCAAGAAGTTAGAGGGAAGAGAAATGTAGATTTTGAAACTGAGCAGTGGAAATAACAAGAATGTCACAAAGAACCAAGGACTAAATTCAGGGGAACCCTTTCATAGAAGGAAAGAATACCCGACTGCACCCCCAGTACTGGGGAGTGAATCCAGCACAGCCTCCCACTCGCCACTGAGCTGCATCCCAGCCCTGTTTTAAATTTTACTTTGAGACAAGGTCTCCCTCAATTGCTCAGGCTGGCCCGAAACTTGCGATCCCTTCCTCAGTCTCCCAAGTAGCTCCAATTGTAGGCATGCACCACCACACCAAATAGCCAGTTCCACCCATTCCTAGCACATAAGCAGAGTTTTGTTCTTGTGGTAGAATAGAAAACATCAGGGCCAGGGATTTAGCTCAGTGGTTCCGCTGCCTGCCTCGCAAGCGCAAAGACCAGAGGTTCAATCCCCGGTACCAAAAAAAGTGAGTAGAAAACATCAAAGTATTTAACATATAGTAATGGTAATAATAGTTTATGGAACGTGGTTTCATACAGCTGAATGTTATTTGCTCACATGTAGCCTTTTCGTGGGTTAATCTTGAAAACCACTAACCAATGACTCCAGTCAATGACTATGAGAGGTACTGGGGATGAAAATGTTTGAAACCTTATTCTAAGCCCCCCCAGACACAAACAGTAAACAATCAACACTTTAAACTTTAACAAACATTGTTATGAAAGAGTTAAGTGGCTTATTAAAGGGCTCTAAAGGGAGAGTGACACCAAGGAGTCATCCACTGTTACCCCCCTTTCCCTCCACCTCCCAGACCCGAGACCAGATTATCATTCAATACATCGACCTTATTTTTATGAATAGTATAAAACCAGCAATTCACTGGTTTAATAACTGAAGGAGTGTCCCCACAAAAACTCAGTTGTAAAATGAATAAACATCTAAGTAATAATTAGTGAGGCAGAGAGCTAGGAAAACTGCAAATTTGAGCCCAGCCTGGGCAACTTGGCAAGACCTGTCTCAAAAGCATGGTGGCACATGCCTGTAACCTCAGCATTTGGCAGGCTGAGACAGGAGAATCGCCCACAAGTTCCAGGCCAGCCTGGAATACATAGTGAGTTCACAACCAGCCTGAACTATACAGCAAGACCCTGTCTCAAAAAACCAAAAAAAAAAAAAAAAAAGAGTTGGAGATGTAGCTCAGTGAGAAGGCCTTGGGTTCAATCCCCAATAACACCAATAATAACAGTAATAGTAATAATAATAAATGGAAAGACTTCTTGCCAGATGAAATTGGCAGAAGTAGCCAGGCGTGGTGGCACATGCCTATAATCCCAGCACTCAGGAAACTGAGGCAGGTGGATCACCTCAAGTTCAAGGCCAGCCTGAACTGCATAAAGGGACCCTGTCTCAAAAAAAAAAAAGACTGGCAGCAACAACAGGTGCTCGTGTAAGGAAGACATGATACAGCCTCATGAAGCTTCCAACCGGCTATGAATTCTCTAATCTCTGAGATACAGCAATGAGAACTTGGCCTGTCATCTTCCACAGTGTAGTGGTTACCTCGTTCACCTCACAAATTGGCCTAAATTCTTCTAGAATATGTTCTAGGAATTTAAATTTGGCCATAACCTTTTCAATTTCTTGGGATGGTTTTACTTATTGTGATGCTGGAGATTGAACACAGGGCCTTCACACTGAGTTACATCCTCTTTATTTTTGAGAAAGGGTCTTGCTGGCTCACTAAGTCGCCAGGCTGGGCTAGAACTTCAGTTGCTCCTGCCTTAGCCTCCCACAGTGCTGGGATTATAAGTGTGTGCCAGCACTCCTAGCCCTTTTCAACTTTTTTTACTTTTTTTTTTTTTGGTACCAGGGATCGAACTCGGGACCTTGTGCTTGCAAGGCAGGCAGGCAGGCGGCCAAACCACTAAGCTAAATCCCCAGCCCCCTTTTCAACTTTTTAATAAGTAATTTCAAATACCTACACATTAACTTATTCCAAGTGCCAGGCATTACTCCAACAACTTTATACAAATTAATTCCTTTAATCCCTCCCAACATTATTATGCCCTAAAGTAACTAAAGTGATTTGTCCAAGGTCGCATAACTAGTAGGTAGATTTTAGGCAATCTAAGGCAAGTCTACATTCTCAAACACACTGCTGATACCGACAAGCTTTCCACATTTGCACATTACATAGTTATATGGGATAAATTGACAACAAATGTCAAAATTAACATTCAGAGTTAACAGAAAGATATGAAGCATTATAATTAGGTTAAAATACCAATTACAGGACAAAATGAAGAAGAATCCTAATTATTAGCTGATCATTTTTAAAACAGGTTGTCCATCCTGCAAGCTTAACGAAGTGTCACAGTGGCTGAGATGGGAAGGAATCTCACCTTAGATTATTATGAAAATGTACTACTTTTAAAAGACTTTCATTAGTCCCCTATGGGGTTTACAGTTAAGGTATATCCCAACTTCACAAAATGAGAAATAGTTTATTTTCTCAAAATCACATGATTAAAATGTGTTAAGAAACATTAAAGTTCTGGGCCTACTCACTGAACAAGTTTGGCTCTAAAGGGTAAGGGACAGACATGGCACATGAGGACACAGTATAAGTTTGGTTTGGGGGGGCCGTTGAGACAAGGTCTCACTCTGTGGTCCAGGCTGGCCTCGAACTCACTTCGATCCTCCTGCTTTAGCCTTGGTAAGTGCTGGGATTACAGGTGTGCGCCATCACACCCGGCTATAGTATTAAGATTTTAAATCAGGGAGTTGCTAGCTTTGTTACATCCGGAGAAAAAAATGATAAGTAAAAAAAAGATATGGACGTATTAATAATAATTGTGATCCAGGCAGTGTTTTAAGGTGGATAGAAATAGGGACAACAGTGGCAATCCTTCAACGAAATGAAACATCAAATTCTTACAAATAAAAGGCTGGGCAAACTAGGCTACAGTACTGTCTGGACTGGAATCTGGGAGGCCTGATGGACTACACTGCCCTGACTTTACATGGTATTATATCACGGAGCCCTGGTAAAGCAACCGAAAGCAAGGAGATGAGAGCTGAAATAGGAGTCAAGAAAATCAGTTCTGCCAACCCAGGATGTCAAACCCAGTGATAACCAACTACGTGATCCATCACCTTTCCTCCAAAAACATTTTTCACTTCTGCTTTCTCCATCCACTTAGTGCCCCCCACTCTTATCCTACGGAATCATAGCCTATTAATCTACTAGTTCCACACTTCCTGCTCCAAACTACCTTGACTGTCTCCAGACTGGCCCCTTCCAGCACCACAATGAGCCTGCGGCCTCCACTCCTGCTTCCTGCCCCAAGTCGGGGCCTCTTGGGAGCAGCAGCATCCCAGTCCTGGTCCTGGTCCTGCTCACCAAACCTCCGCTCACGAGGTTGAAATCCACCACTGGGCGCAGCCATCTTGCCACCAGACCGGAAGTCGTGCCAACGTCCTTAATTATAACCTCGCGCTCGTCCCATTCACACACTTCCTTCCGGATGCCATTTTGAAAGTGGGCGCCGGGAGAAAGTGATAGCTCGTATCCTTGCGCTACCGAACCCTCCCAGAAAGGGCAGGGTTCCAGAATGGGGCGGGACTTCCGGATTCGTGTTCCTGTGCGCGGGGCTCGGGTCTGGCGTAGGCCGGGGGAAGGGTTTAGAAGGGCGCGCACTTCCGGTGCCTTTTCTCCCTGGAGTGCTGAGGCCCAAACCCTCGTGTGCAGTTGTGAACTTTAGGCTGGAGTGGGGTACAAGCGTGCAAGCACCCCCTCCTCACCTCTGGTGCCGCCGCCCACGGGGTCAGACATGGCCCAGAACCTGAAGGACTTAGCGGGACGCCTGCCCGCCGGGCCCCGGGGCATGGGCACGGCGCTGAAGCTGCTGCTGGGTGCCGGCGCGGTGGCCTATGGCGTCCGCGAGTCTGTGTTCACCGGTGAGCAGCCTCCTCCGGCTCGCTGCCTTCCCCGCCCCAGCCCCTGCCCGGGCTTCGGGCTGAGCCTGACCTTCTCTCCACAGTGGAAGGCGGCCATCGAGCCATCTTCTTTAACCGGATCGGTGGCGTGCAGCAGGACACCATCCTGGCGGAGGGCCTTCACTTCAGGTAACGGCGGCAGAACAGGCTGAGCCTGGGCTTCACCCTCGACTCCGCTGCTCTCTCCCCTCACCCCGGCCCGCTCCAGGACAGTGGGTGCCGCTGAAACTCCTGCAGCACGTAAACCGTTCTTATTGGGAGGACCAAACCAAAAGCAAGTGGTGAAGGCGAACTGGACGGAGTTAGCGAAACTGCAGTTTCCTGATTCCTACCCCTTCCCTCTCCTCTCTAGGATTCCCTGGTTCCAGTACCCCATTATCTATGACATTCGGGCCAGACCCCGAAAAATCTCCTCCCCCACAGGCTCCAAAGGTAAGCATGGGCGCCTAGGAGACATGTGACAGGTAAACAAGGGACACCGGCTACTTGGGGGAAGATGGTAGTGCGGGGGTCTCGTGGTTTGGCTTTCCATGTCTGCAAAAGCGCCTGAGTCCTGAGGTTAAACCAATACATTCCCGCTCACTGCCTATTCACAGTGGGCCTACCCTAATGTAAACGTAACAGGAATATTGTTTGCTCTTTTTTTTAAGTGACTGTTCAAGTCAAAGCCTTGTTTTTAGAGCCATTTTCTGTGCTGAATTATTAATTCATTCAGTTACTGGCATAGCCTGCCCTGGAGAAGCTTATTTCCACTCTTTTTAGTTCTCTCCTTGCAGTCCACACCTAAAAGCTGTGCTCCCGAGATTCTCCAGTCCCAACTCGTTCTCTCACGTTAACACATTGCATGTACACTTTGAGGCAAGTAGCTCACTATAACCAGTAATGTACTTTTTGTACTGTGAAGCCCTAAGCCCTCGGAAAAATGGATCCATGAGACACAATCCTTGCTGGATGTAGTGGTGCACACCTATTATCCCTGCACTCTACAGCACTCTAGGAGGCTGAGGCAGGAGGGTTGCAAGTTCAAGCCCAACCTGGGCAATTTAAAATTCAGCAAGACCCTGTCTCATAAAAATAGGGCTGGGGATTTAGCTCAGTGGTTCTGCCACCTGCCTCACAAGCACAAGGTCCCGATTTCGATCCCTGGTACCAAAAACCCCCCATAAAAATAGAGCATGTAGCTCAGTGCAAAGACCCTGGGCTCAATTCACAGTATTGAAAGAAAAAAAAAGCCAGTCTTTGTCCTTAGCTCCCTGTAGTCTAGGAAAGGAGGCAGGTGATTATGACCCTTTGTGATAGAGCTCGAATCAGATTGTACAGACCCCAGGGACAGAAGCAGGATTCAGTGTGAGGCCATGCAGCATTGCCGTAGGCTTAGAGCAGTGATGGCAAACCTCTTAGAGACCAAGTGCCTAAACTGCAACCTAGAACCCGCTTATCTCACAAGTGCCAACACTGCAGTTAAACGGGAGTAGAGGTTGTAGTTTAGAAAAACTTCTACATTGACATCTTTTGTCTTAAAAGAAAAACACAGTAACAGCTTTCAATGATACTTTTATCAAAAAGTAAAAGTTTGCATTTGGCATGTTTTTGCATAGTGTGGTCTCTGCTGTTGTATGCACGCTTATAATTTGTCAAACCTTAACTCATACTGCGTTAGTTTGAGAGCAACACTCAGGTCATCTGTTAGTGTTTCTTGTATCTGATTTGATACAATTCAGCTGCTCACAAGCATAAAATGATCCAAAGTAAGAACGATCCCAAGCACTCCCACTGACTTAAAAGTATTTGGCAGAGAATTCCACGAGGACTTCAGAACTACCCACTGTGCTGTCCTTTGTCCGGGCTTCAGACTGTAGCTTCCCAAGTGCTGCACGCAGGTGTTCTAAATTTCTGCTTTCTTGAAATTCCAGTAGTTCTATGTCCTGATTTCCAAAATCTAATCAATGTAAGGAAGAAAGATTAAGTTCTTCAAATTTGGCTTTCCTGGAGAAGAAAACAGGGTTGTCTTCATCTTACAGAACTGTAGAATCCTGTTACTAAAGTCCTTCTTTGTAGCAGCTACAATACTACAAAATGCCTTGCAGATTTCCTGATGGCTTGCAGGACTGCCTGCAAATGTAATTTTCTCTGTTTTGTTTTTGGTACTGGGGATCGAACTTGGGACCTTGCACTTTCGAGGCAGGCAGCGGAACCACTGAGCTACATCCCCGGCCCGCAAATGTAGTTTTCTAAATGCATATATTTCAGCTACCCACTTTCAGGGTCAGGGCACTAGCTCGAATGCCAACAGGGCTCTGCTTGCCTGCTGCCACACGCGTGCCATAGGTTCGTCACCACTGGCTTAGAAGCACGGGAAGCAGAATGCGGGCGAGGGGTGCCCTTGACCAGCCCCTGATGGCCTCTGCCTCAGACCTGCAGATGGTGAACATCTCCCTGCGTGTGCTGTCCCGGCCCAATGCCCAGGAGCTCCCCACCATGTACCAGCGCCTGGGGCTGGACTATGAGGAGCGAGTATTGCCGTCCATTGTCAACGAGGTGCTCAAGAGCGTGGTGGCCAAGTTCAATGCATCACAGCTGATCACCCAACGGGCCCAGGTCTGAGTCCCCTACAGGCAGCGTGCTGGTGCTCTGGCTCCATTTCCATTCAAAGTGATGCTGACTGCCACTGGTAGGATATAAGGAGAACCAGTGCCAGAAGCCTGTAGCCATCAGGGTAGGAAGGAAGCTCGGGAAGAGACGAATGACAAAGCCCAGATGTTCGTTCCTTCACCTCTGGGCTTGCCCAGCAGAAGCTGAGAAGATGCTGCTTATACTGGAAAGAGTGGGTGATTAGGAGTCAGTGTGCCCTGGGGCAGTGAGGCCACCTCCCTGAGGCTGTGTCATCCACCTCTCAAAAGACCAAACCAAGTCCCGGCCCACTCAGGCAGCCTAGTGAGCATCTGGGAAACTAAACTGGGCTATGAGTTGCCACCATCCTCAGATTCTGGGGTCAGATGGTTCACTTTTTTTTTTTTTGGTACTGGGGATTGAACTCAGTTCCTTGCGCTTGTGCAGCAGGTGGCGAAACCACTGAGCTAAATCCCCAGCCCTAGATGGTCACAGCCACAGTCTTCCAGTTCTCTGGCCCCCTCAAACCGCCCCCTCCCTGCCCCCAGGTGTCCCTGCTGATCCGCCGGGAGCTGACAGAGAGGGCCAAGGATTTCAGCCTCATTCTGGATGACGTAGCCATCACGGAGCTGAGCTTCAGCCGGGAGTACACAGCTGCTGTGGAAGCCAAACAAGTGGGTGAGTTGCAAGAGGGATGGGACGGGGATTGGCGGGTCCTGTGTTGGAGGTCCCGGTCGTGTCCCTGACTCTTAACTCTCATGCCACAGCCCAGCAGGAGGCCCAGCGGGCCCAGTTCTTGGTGGAAAAAGCAAAGCAGGAACAGCGGCAGAAGATCGTGCAGGCGGAGGGTGAGGCAGAGGCTGCCAAGATGATATCCTGCCACCAAGTGCTTGGCCCCTCCCCCAGGGCACCCTGCTGGCCTGTGCCCCGCTGGGCCGGCTGATGAGACCAAGGCGAATGTGACTCAGGCTCTGCCCATGGCTCCCAGGCGGGGGGCTGCAGGTGGGATCTGGGATCTTGGTGGGGACACCCAAGGCCAGGCTCCCCGCGGTAGGCTAGATCCATAGCACTGCTGGCCTCCCCTCATGTCTGCTGCTGCCTTTGGCTCCTGGCAGTGGCCATTGGGGAGGCCCACAGGCGGGGCTGGGGTTGGTGGGCAGAAGCTTCGTGAGCACAGGCTTGGATCTGACGGCCCGGAGGACACTGACGGGGGTGTGGATGGGTTGGGCTGAGGCCAGGCCTGGCCGTGTGGACCCTTAACCCAGCCCTGCTCACCTTGGAGAAGCCCTGAGCAAGAACCCCGGCTACATCAAGCTCCGAAAGATCCGGGCAGCCCAGAACATCTCCAAGACGGTGAGAGTCCCGCACCTGGTCCTGGCCACCTTGGAGTGAAGGTGTCCTCACTAACACACTTCAGAGGGGCCAGGGATTTAGCTCAGTGGTTTCGCTGCCTGCTGCATAAGTGCAAGGACCGGAGTTCGATCTCCGGTACCAAAAAAAAACCAAAAAGAAAACACACTTCAGAGTGAGGTTCTCGCCTGCTTGGATTTCTGCCCAAACTGGCTTCTCTGGCCCGTCCCATCCAGAAGGTCCCTAGGCTAATCCCAGTCAGCACTAACTGCTTTGCTTCTGGAGGACAAGACCCAGTGCCACTGCACCAAGTGGATTTTGAATAGCAGGGTTAGGAATCGGGGGCTTTGTTTTTGTTCCCTGGCACTGAGCTACATCGCAGGTGGGGACGACAGAGTCTCCCCAAGTTGGCAGACTGGACTCAACTTGGGATCCTTGCCTCAGCCTGCCAGCAGGCCAGGATCACAGGTGTGCATGCCATACCTGCCTCTGAGGGCTTTGCTAACAGTGGTGTGCCTCACTGTCGCCTTGCAGATCGCCACCTCGCAGAATCGCATCTATCTCACCGCCGACAACCTGGTGCTGAACCTGCAGGATGAGAGCTTCACCCGGTGAGCAATGCGTGTGCTCGGCGAGAGGTCCAGGTGCGCAGGGCGGGTTTGAGTCACTCGAGTGAACAGGACAGATTTCTGTCTCAGAACCAGGGGCGCCAGGGGGCTGCCGCTTCCTGTCTTGCAACCCATAGGGCTGACTTTACTCCGTAAAGCGCTTTAATGGCAATGTGTGTGTGACCACCCCGTGATTGAGGTGCGGGGGTCCCGGAACTGCTACTTGTGCGTGGCGCGCGCCGGGAAGCAGCAGGCCGAGCGCTGCCACCGGACAGGTCTTAGGGCCTGAGCTGTGAGTCATGTGAATGTCTCCCTGCTGCCTGGCGTCCACAGGGGAAGGTGAGTTGTGTGCGTCCTGCGAGCTCTGGGGTCCCGCAGGGTGTGCGCCCCGCAGCTCACCCCTCTCCCTCCCTCCCGCTCACAGCGACAGTCTCATCAAGGGTAAGAAGTGAGCCTGCCCGCCGCCTGCCCCCAGAGGATGTGGCTGTTTCTCTGGGTTCTGAGCTGCACCCTGTGACACGTGACGGCCCCGCACCTGCCCCTGGAGACAGAAGACGACGGCCTTTGGGGGTGACTGCCCCCTCCCGAGTCGGCCGGGTGTCAGGACTGTGACTTCTCAGTGATTTCCTACAGTGTTGTTCCCACCCCCAGGTGGGAGGAGATCACCACCACCCAGGAATTCTCAATAAACTTTTATTACTGAAGCCGAGGTCAAGGTCTTCCGTATCCGCGTGGCTCACGCATGCGCGCTGCGTCTCCGGGCCTCCAGCAGGGGGCGCGGGGAGTTCGCCCCCGGGGGTCACCTGGCGGGGCTGGAAGGCTGGGAGGAGCAGGCCTCGCAGCCGGGCACCACCTATGACCCTCATCACACCGCCGTCGTTTACCAACATCGTGTTTAAGGCTGGAGCAGCTGCAGCCTTGCTGAGCCGGACGGAAAACCCGATGACCCCCGGGAGCCGCCGCCTCCTGCCTCCTCCGAAACAGGCTTCCCTGAGGCGGCCCAAAGCCCAGTAGGTTCCTCGCCTTCTGCGCCCTCTGTCCCGAGGTCACCGGATTGGGGGGGGGGGGACTGCGGGGCCTCCACCTGTGGAGGAGGCGCTGCCTGGGACTGGACCTGGGAGTGCGCGCCCGGACCTCCCCAGGCGGCCTCCGCCTGGGTCACGCACACACCCGCCCGCGTCCTGCCGTGTCCTGGGGAGACGGAACCAAAAGAGAGGCGGGGGTCCAGGAACTGGAGGGAGAGCTGGGTCCGAACAGGGCTGGAGGATGGGGAATCCTCGGCTCCTTAGCTGGCCAAAGGAAGCAGATTAGTTTCTCCTGGCTATGTGGGTGGAATGTCGGAAAGGGAAGGGACCTGAAGCAGGTGTGGCATCGGCGCTTCCGGGTTCCAGGAAACCTAAGATGAGACACTGGATGAGCCCGCTGGTCCCAGGTTAGGGAGGCGTGGAGGAGCTGAGGCCCGGTCTGTCCAGGGCTCGCTGCGCTCCTGGGCAGCCATTTTGTCTCCTTCCCAGTGTCCCTGGTAGTGGCCCCCTGCACCCGGAGGGTAAGGTCAGAGGCGGCTCATCAGGAGGCCTCCAAGGTCCCAGGGCTCCTGGGAGGTCACAGCCGAGGCGCCGGCACGGGAGCCATCTTTACCAGACAGTGTTAGGAGCTTCACAGTCAGACCATCCAACACTGTGCTGGAAGATGGGCCCAGAGCCAGCCAGCGCGCACTCCGGGCTGTGGCGACCCCGGCCCAGGCTCCACGCTGGCTGTGGGCTCTGCACCCACAGGATGACAGATCACGCGGCAGGGGCAGTGGGCCGTTTGTCCCCCAGTGGGCAGCCAGCCGGCCCAGAACCACCTCTTCTGCAGCACCCTCAGCCCAAGACGGGCTTCGGGGGGGGGGGGGCGCCTTGGGCCCCAGGGCCTGAAGGGAGGTGGCGCCGCTGCGGGAACAGGGGCCTCCATCATTACCCGGCAGTATTAGAGACCCAGCCAGCACCCAAACACTGCGGGGTAAGACGAGGGCCCCCACCCAGGCGCCCGCAGGCCCAGGCCCGCCCCTCCCCCACACCTGGCCCACTTCCGGGTGAGCCCAAGCCCCCTGCGGCCCCACCGGCACCCCGGTCTCCCCGGCCCCCCACCCCTCTGCCCACGCCTCTGGCCCCTTCTTCTGCCACTCCCCTGGCCTGGCCTGCCCCCAGTTGACAGTTTGTTGGCCCTCAGCCCCAGGACCCCTGCCCGGGGGCCTTTACCTGTCGCCAGGCCCGTCTGCCCCCCAGAGATGGATGTGGAGACCAGGCGGGCGACCAGGCCCTGATTAGGGGCCTGCAGCCCGCCTGGCCTGCTCTTCCTCTTCCTTCTCCACCCGCCACAGCCCGGGCCTCACCTGGGCCGGCCCGCCCTGCGCACAGGTGTGTCCTCCTGCCATAGGCTGCCCCTCAGCCTTAACCCCTTCCCTCCCAGCCGGCTCCTGCAGGGCTCCCCACCCTCGCCTACCTGTTTTTCCTCTCCCCTCTCCAGAGGAGCAGAGACGCTGTCCTGTGTGGAGGACAGGCTCCCGAGGTCAGTGTGGGGTCTGCCGGTAGGGTGGCCAGTGGGCACCACCAAGGGTGGGGGAGAGTGGGGCCTGCCCTGCAGGGGGCTGCCTACACCACACCACACCAGGAGCGGCCCACCTGAGCCCTACCCAGCCTTCCTACTGCCTGCTGTCCTGTCCTTCCAGCCACCCCTCGGGAGAGCGAGTCCTGGAGTCCAGGTCCCAGCCCAAGGGCAGCTGGCCCAGGGCGGTTGGAGGGTGGGACTCTGCCTTTCTTCAGAGCTGCTCAGGCGTTGCTGGGAGAGGGGCCCCGAGGCCAGGTGACGGCCCCACCCCCACCCCACCCGGGGCCACCGCTCGGGGAGCTATTGTGTTGCCCAATCCCTGCCCCTTCCTGCTCTGGCCTCCCTTTGTTTGCGTCCTTCTCCGTACCTGTCGGTAATTACCTGCCTGGGACACTCTGCCTGTGTCCCCCGACAGGTCAGTCTCGGGGTTCTAGGATGGAGCTGATGTGGCACTGCTGGGCACAGGCCCAGGACTCGGGCCTGTGGCCCGGACCCACCTTCTCCTCAGCCTCAGCCTTCCCCGGATTGTCTCCCGCCAGCCCAGCACCCCGGCGCTGCCCTCTAGATAACCTCGTGTGCCCAGGAGAAAGAACCAGGGGACAGGAGCCCATGTGTCCCTGCAGGCCCAGGCAGGGGAGGGTGGGGCTCGGCCCAGCCATCTCAGTGCTTGGATCTGGGAGGGTGTGCTGTGTCCCTCTCCGGCCCAGCAGTGTCCCCAGGGTAAGGAGGGGAAGGTCCAATGGCCTGGGTTAAAACCTCGGCTTCGAAGCCCAGAAGCACTGTGACCATGAGTCATCTGATCTCTGTGCCTCAGTTTACTCCACTGTCCCTCCCACGGGTGGAGCTGTGGGTGAGCTCAGTGGTGAGCGAGTGCCCAGCGTTTGCATGTCCTTGGGTTCATCCCCAGCACCAGAAATCAGAAGGGTTCCTAGCATGACTTAATCCCGAAGTCTAAACAGTGCCAGCAAGTGGACAGCAGTAAGGAATTAGGGGTTACCATTGCTGTTGTCATGCGTAAACTGCAGTCTTTACTGCCACTCTGGGGAGGGGGTGAATTAGGATGATCCATTTTTTTAATAGACTACATTTTATTTAAATAAATTTTTTAAAGTACAATACTTAGGGCTGGGGATTTAGCTCAGTGGTTTTGCCGCCTGCTGCGCAAGCACAAGGACCCGAGTTCAATCCCCAGTACCAAAAAATTTTAAAAAATAAAGTACAATACTTAGTTTAGTAGTCTAAGGTACAGCTTATCCCAAACTCTGCAAAACTTTTTATAAAAATATAATTAAACAATTGAAGGCTACTTATTAGCAATTTTAATTAGGAAAACATTTTTTAAAAATAATAAAAATATATATACATGGGCCGGGGATTTAGCTCAGTGGTTTCACCACCTGCTGCGCAAGTGCAAGGACCCGAGTTCAATTCCCCAGTACCAAAAAAACCAAAATATAACAATAATAATAAGACAAAGACAATTTATAGTATTCAGTGGAAATGTCAAATATCTACATAGGAGGAGCCAGGCACTTAGCTCAGTGGTGCCACTGCCTGCCTTGAAAACGCAAGGTCCTGAGTTCAATCCCTGGTACCAAAAAATATATATATATATATCTACATAGGAAAGGGTTAACAGTGAAATGAGATAAGGCGGCAGGAAGGCCCTTTCTCCCACCGCAGCATGTTCATAATATTTTCCACACTTCATTTTCCATTTCAAAGAAGAGTGCTGGGGGTGTGAGTCAGTGGTAGAGCCCTGGGTTAGCCCTGGCTTTTATCCCCAGCACTCCAGCACTCCAGAAGGAAAGACGGGGGCGGGGGAGAAGAAAGCAAAAAAGGAAGGAGAGAAAAAGAAAGGGCCAGGTGTGGTGGTGCATGGCTATTAATCCCAGCATCGGGAGGCTGAGGCAGGAGGATCGCCCGGAGTTGGAGGCCACCCTGGGCTACATAGTGAGACTCTGTCTCAAAAAACAAAAACAGAGGAAGGAAGAAAGGACAGGCAGACTGTGACATCTGGCCCACACCACAATCTGTGTGCAGCAGCCCCAGAACCAGGTCCACCTGACCCAAAAGCCGTTTTTGAGGCCCCACGTGGCCCCACCCACCTGGAGTCCCTGGCCAAGGAGGCACACAGAGCCTGCAGCACAGTGATTGGCAAACTTTATTTACAAGAACAGAAGGGCCTGCCTGTGCCTGGGGCCTTGCTGGGCTGTGGACAGGCTCAGGGAGAGGAGGCGGGCGTTAAATTACAGCCAACAGGGGCCTGGGTTCTGGTGTGGGCCTGGGGCCCCACCAGAGGCCTCTTTGGCCAGGAGGAGGCTGGGGAGGGGAGGAGTCAGGGCGGCTGCGTCCTGGAAGGGCACAGGAAGCTCGGGACTGGGACTGCCTAGCAGGCCCCAGAGCTGCAGCTGTGGGCAGAGAGGGCGGCCCTGTACCTCGGCCACCCCCAGGCCTGCTCACTTCCTCCTGAGGGAACCTTTGCCCTTCTCCTTGTCCGAGGATCGCTGCTTCTTCACCTTCTCCTCCTTCTTCTTGCCATGCAGGTTCTCGTAGACGTCCTCCTTGTGTCTGCGGGCAGTGGGCAGTGGGCAGGGTGCGGGCGTGAGGTCGAGGTCCGTGGGGCGCACACCCACAGGGGCGCAGGCGGACGCACTCACTTGGAGGAGGTCCGGGCGGCCTTGGCGTGGGCGCTCTTCAGGGCGGGCGGGTAGGTGATGTTCCCGTACTCCGACTCCTGGCCCTTCTGGGACTGTGGGCAGAGGGCAGCGGCCATGGTCGGGGGTCCTGGGGCTCCGGAGTCAGGCCGCCTCCGCGCCCGGCCCGCACTCACCTGCATCACCTCCAGCTTCTTCTTCGTGGTCTCGATGAACTGGGCCATGGCCACGTAGATGAACTTGTACTGCGCCTCTGTCTGCACCATGCCCGAGCGCTGTGCCCGCACCATCTGGATCGTCTTCTGGATGTCGATGTCGCAGTCCAGCCCTGGGGCAGCCCGGAGCTCAGTGGGGCAGGGCTGGCGGAGGCCGGGGAGCCCACCTGCCCAGCGCCCGGCACTCACCCTTGGTGGCGATGCTCTCCATGAGCATGTCGATGACGATGATGGTGCCCGTGCGGCCGATGCCCGCGCTGCGGAGGGAGGACCCCGTCGGGGCAGCGTGCCGGTCACTGCTCGGGCCAAGCGGACGTGCGCCCAGGCCAAGGGGTTCACAGGCACGGGCGGGGCTCTGGGGCACCGCCAGATGGACGCACGGACACAGGGCCCCCAGACGCCCCCCACCTCCGCTCCTGCTGACTCCCACTGTGGACTGGTGGCCGCCCAGCGCCTTCCGCCCACCATCCCGAGCTCATGGGCTGGGGTGCAGCTCAGTGGCCTTGGGTTCCAGCCCCAGGACCAAAAGAAAGGGAAGCTGCCTCTTCTTTCTGAGAACTTCCCTTCACCTTTTTCTTCAAACCCTCCCCAGCCCCAGGGACTGGGGTTGGGGCACTGGGGCTGCAAAGCTTGGAGCAGCGGGCCACAGGGCTCTCCCTCCTTCCATCTCCCTGCACCACGCTACGCACACAGACGTGGTGCCCGAGGCCCCGGGCTGGGGCATCAGGCTGGCGCTGAGTCGCTGTCTAATTTCAAACCCACATTGTCAAAAATAACTCCTCTCACCCACTTCCTTCCTATAAGGTCTAAATAAAGGCCGGGGGGATTTCAGAAGTGTGTGAATGGCAGGCGGACAGGAGGGTAGCTCCTGAGCCCGGCTACGGCAAGGCGGAGAGCAGACCCGGCCAGACGGCAGGGAGGCCATTCCAGACCTGACCTGACCTGACCTGACCTCCGCACTGAGCACAGCCAGCTCCGGGGGAGGAGGAAGTCTGGGGTCACAGGGAGGGAGAAGGAAGAGAAGAGGACATGGCTCGTCCCCATTTCCCCATCCTGGCCTGACGGACCCCCCAGGGAGTTTCCCAGACACAGAGATGGGGTCTTCTACACCCCACACCCCAGGAGCCTGAGTTCACACATGAGGAGTCTGGGGCAGAGAGGTTAATTTGTCCAAGAATCCAGCTGGGAAGTGGAGAAGCCTGACTTCAAGCATCCCCTGGCCGGGGCCCTGACTACCTGCAGCCCTTGCCAGGCTGCTGGGAAGCTTGTCTGCAGGACCCCTGCTGAGCCTCGACGCCCCACCTATGACAGTCACCGTCCCTGTACAACCCTGGGGGCTCAGGAAGGAGCAATGAAGCCCCTGGACCACAAAGGGAGGAAGCAGAGGGTGGAGGTCCACATCAGCCCAGGGGGAGGCGGAGAAGGGCCTGGCCTGAGACTCCGAGGGGCATCGGGGAGCCAGGGCCTGAGCCGACTGTAATGGGAGCCCAGCCTCCCCAACCCAGTGCCAGGCAGGGTGCAATCTGGAGGCCGAGCGGCATCTAACACCCAGCACAGGGCCAGGTGGCCGGGGAGGGAGGCACTGGCAGGTGGTGTCTCCCTGTCCTGGCCCGATGTCGCCCTCACCTGCAATGCACAATGATGGGCCCAGCATGGGGCAGCTTCTCCTGCCGCTGGTTGATCTGGTCCAGGAAGCTGAGGACACCCCCAGGCTCACTGGGCACTCCATGGTCAGGCCAGCTCAGGTACTGGTAGTGCCAGATCTCCCGAATCAGGTCCCCCTGGGCCAAGGACACAGACAGGGTCCGGCCTGCTCCCAACCACACCCATCCTGCCCCATCCCAGCAGGGCCGCGGGCGGGCAGGCGGGCGGGCGGGCAGGGCCTCACATTGTCCAGCGGGGACACCTGCAGGGTGCGGAGTTTGTACTCGGCTGCGTCGTGCTCTCCACAGTTGGTCACAGAGTAGTGTCCATAGGCGTGCTGAGTGCCCACCTCCGGCCAGTAGGGGACACATTTGTTCTGAAAAGCGGGGCAAGCTTGAGGCCCAGAAGTGGGGTGCCGGGGCAGCTGCAGACTCTATGCTGGGTCCTGGTCCCTGCAAGGTCCAGACGTGCCATGGACGGTGCACAGCCGAGTCAGGAGACTGGGTCTACCTGAGACCGCTAACGAGCAGCCACCAAACCTGCAGTTCACCCCATACTGCTAAAGGTTCAGACCAGACGGGCTGCACACGCAACCAGGGGCTGGTCAAGCACTTGCCTGGCCCATGCGGGGTCCTGGCTGTGATCCCCAGCAGCAAAAAACAAAAAAGGAAAAGAAAACATGAAACAAGTGTGACACTGAGCACAGCCTGTTGCCTCAAGGCACCCGCTGAGACAGGAGACGGCACACGCTGCTCGGGCACGTGGCCAGGCAGAGGCTGACCCTACCCTGGGCTGCAGGCTATGCCAGGAGGCTGCACAGAGGAGGTCACCGTCAGCTGAGTCCTCCAGCAGGAAGACTGGCCAGTGCTGGGCAGAGGCCCCAGGGCCTCACATGCCAGGCAAGTGCTCTCCCACTGAGCGGCACCCCAGCCTCAGTTCAAACCTGGAGCCCACGTGGGAAGCAGGAGTCTGGAAGTCACAGAGTTCGGGGACACCTTGTCTCTAGCGGGGACTGCGCCTACCCGGCCTTTCTCCACCTCCCGGGTGGTCATGACAATGACGCGTGTGTTCTCCTGCCACACCATCTGCCAGAAGTCGTTGACCGTGGTCTCTAGGCAGCCCTGGCTGGCGATGTAGGTCTTAGAGCTCTCGTCCAAGCCTAGCAGCTGGTTCTGGGTGCAAGTGCAGAGACAGGCGTCCCAGGCCTGAGCCCCAGCCTCCTCCTTCCACCACTGCCCCAGACGCCAGCTTCAGCTCGGTCAGGGAGCTCCTGCCACAGACCTTGACGTAGTTGGCATTTATGTAGTCGGACCCGGGGATGCTACTGTCTCGTCGCTGCAGGATCACGCGGGTGTGGTCAACTGCAGCGGGCAGGCAGAGAGAAGGGAAGTGGCTGGCAGCCAGCACAGGCATCTCCTAAGCTAAGGGGACTTCGCTGCGTGCCAGGCCTGGGGCTTACAGAGGGCTGTGGGTGGCAGGGGTGGCTGGGCCTGGGGTTGGGGATCATGAGGGCGTGGGAGCAGGGAAGGGTCCCCGGAAGAGGCTTCTGGAGGAAGGAGAGCTGGGCCAGCGGGGGACGCTCAGGGGCGGGAGAGACTGAGGCGCGAAGGCCTGGTGGGCAGCGGTGCTCACAGGGGAGAATGTTCTTGTAACGGTTTTTGCTCTTGTTCTCCGGCCGCTGCCCTTCCAGCCGCTGGTGCAAGTTCTTCACCTCCTGCTTCTGCAGACTCTGAGAGGCAAGGGGAAACACAAGCACCAGCCTGGGCTGGGGACGGGCTGCAGCGCTATCGGGGTTCCCCCTGGCACCCCGCCACGCTGGCCACTGCCCAGCTATCCCAGCCTTGCCATCCCTGTCGCGCACCTCAAACTCCTCCCAGAAGCCAGCCTTGGCCGTGTCCTCCCACTCCTTCTTCTTGTTCAGCTCCAAGACCCGGTTCTCAATGTCGGCTGCATTCACCCGAGTGGCATAGTAAGGCTGGTGGGTGAGGACAGCAGTGGCAGCTTAGAGACCTGGGGAGTCCGCCCGGGGGTGAGGGGGCGCCCCTCACCTACCTGCCGCAGGTAGACAAAGGCACCTGAGGCCTCCTCAATCCCCGTCTTCTTGAAATGCTCCACCAGGTCTGTGAGGCTGTCAAAGGTCTCCGAGCCGCCCACCGTGTAGCGTCCACCCTGGGGTGCGGAGCAGGCCCCGTCAGGGCCCAAGCCTCCTTCCCTGGACCCTGCGTCCAAGCTCAGCAGGCCCTCGCCTGCCCAGGCGCCTCACCTCACACATGACCTTGATGTGGGTGACCTTGAGTGCGGAGCCCATGCTGGCCTTGGGCTGGTCACTGAGCACTGACAGCACGAAGTCCCCGGGCTGGCTGAGGCTCTCGCGAACCAGGAAGGTCCAGGGCTCACCCTTGGCCTGCAGCAGCGCCTCCGCCTGCATCCCCGACATGTGCCCATGGTACCACCTGGGAAGCAGGGCCATGAGGGCCGGCCAGACTGGGGCCAGTGCAGTGCCTCCCACCCTGCCAGCCACTCTCAAATCCCCACCACATCTAGGTCCGCTGCTGTCTTAATAGGTGCGGAGGAAAAAGCAGGCGTGGCCATGCTTGCGGTGGTCACAGCTACTGCTCCAGAGGACTGGGAGAGAAGGCTGAGAGGCAGCTGTTGTCCCCATTTTACAGAAGAGACAGCCTGAGCATCCGCACCCAGGCCCTGACCTGAGTGACAGGAGAAAACCTCAGCTGTTCTAACCAGGCCAGGGGTGGCATCCAGCCTGTGACCCCAGCACTCTGGGGGGCTGAGGCGGGAGGATCCCAAGTTCAAGCCCAGACTGGGCAATTTGCCAAGACTCTGAAAAATGTAAAAATTCGCCAGGTATGGTGGTGCATGCTTGTACTCCCAGCACTTGGGAGGCTGAGGCAGGAAAACTGCCACAAGTTCAAGGCCAGCCCAGGCTAATAGTAAGTTCAAGGCCAGCCTGGACTATATAGTGAGACCCTGTCTCCAAAAAAAAATTTCTTTTTTTTAATTTAAAGGGGTAGAGGCTGGGGATGTAGCTCGCTGCAGAGGTCCTGGGTTCAATCCCTAGTCCTGGAAAAGGACTGTTCGAACAATGGGAACTCCTGGCCATAGGACAGCATGCTTGTACTCAGCATGGCCAACGCCCTGGGTTCATTCCCCAGCATAAAAAATAAGAAAAAAGGGCCCGGGATTTAGCTCAGTGGTTTCGCCACCTGCTACACGAGCGCAGACCCAAGTTTGATCCCCAGTACAAAAAAAAAAAAAAAAAAAAGAAAAGGTTCTAACCAGGCTTTGAAAGCTTAGGGCAGAAAGGTGGGTAAAATCCGGGGTATCTGGAGGGACAGCGCTGAGGGACAGCGGCCAGGAGGTGCCAGTTTGGGCTAGGAAAGAGCAGAGGCAGAGGAGGCAGGGAGGCCACATGCAGAGAAGGGGGGAGGACAGGATGGAGCAGGACGCAGACGCCCACAGGGAAGGCACGGGCTGAGGCCAGGGAGGCCCGTTCACAGGGGCGCATAGGGGCCCGGGAGAAAGCAGAACCGGGCCTCTCCCCGCACCCCCCTTCCCAGGAGGAAACTGCAGCCCCAGATGCCCAGCCCCACAGGAAACCACGTGATGGAAAAAACACAAAACTTCTGGGGAGAGAGTGAGAAGTGAGGTGGTGAGGTTTCCTCAGCCCGGCCGGAGGGGGGCATTTTCCAACCGCAGGGATGGGGGAACTGGAGGCCCGCTGACGCCCCGCACACCTGCCCGGCCTGGGCTCTGGGCCTCCACCTCCTGGGCCACCCAGGAGCCCGGGGCCACCCAGCCCACCCTGCAGGGCCAGCCAGCTGGGCCAGGGGAGGGGGCCGAGCCCCTTCCCCAGACAGGATGAGGAAGTCTCCATGCAAACGACGGCTGACCACAGGCCCCAGCAAAGCGCCACCAGGACAAATGCAAATTCCCACACAACAGGCAGGGAGCAGAGCTGGAGCCAGCGCCTCCCACACTCGCTGGGGGTCAGGGGGGACCACAGCAGCGCTCTGAGCAGCCCAGTCTGCCTCCGCACTCCGGGCAGCTCTGGCCCTTCAATGCCAGTTCTTGCCCTCCTGGGCGGCCTGTCCTGGGCCTTCTTCTTGCAGCCTGGAACTCACAGGAACAGCCTCTCTGGGGCCCGGCCAGGCCCTGCTGCCCCACAGCTGGACCAGGAAGAAGGGGAGACTGCAGGAGGGTCTGGGTGGCAAAACAGCCATGAACGTTGCAGGGAAGGAGAAGGCACTTCAGAAGGAGGCTGAGGCAGGAAGATTGCCATGAGTTCGAGGCCAGTCTGGGCTACATAGTGAGTTCAAGGCCAGCCTAAAGTATATAGCAAGACCCTGTCTCAAAAAAAGAAGGGACTGCTGGGTGTGGTGGTGCACGCCGGTAATCCCAGCACTCGGGAACCTGAGGCAGAAGGATCTCTGAGTTCCAGGCCACCCTGGGCTACATAGTGAGTTCAGGGCCAGGCTGAACTACAAAGGGAGACCCTGCCTCCAAAAAAAACAAAACAAAAAAAAGGACTTCAGAGGGCAACCATCAGGAGAGGAATCCATTCCGGGGTTCACTGGTAGAAGAGGAAGCCCTCAAAGGAAGCTGAGGATGGCTCCATGCTGAGTGGAAAGGTCTCGGACAGAGGTGGACACAGGGCTCTGGGCTCAGCCTCATCCAGTTCTGAGTTTTCATCCGTGGCTTCACACACATGGATGCAGACGGGAATAGCAGAGACAGAACTGCTGCGGATGCAGCTCCAAGCAAGAGGTGGACACACCAGTCCCTGGGTTCCATCCCAGCAGCAAAGAAAAATGATTACTAAACACTGCAGCGCCAAAGGTCAGAGTCATTGCAACAGTCAGCTCAGCACACAAACACAGGACAGGGCAGTTCTGCTGGCCCAGGGCACCCGGGGAAGAAAGCCTGGGTCCTCCCCTCCCTTGACCCTAAAACGCTAAACTGGGCTGGTGTAGTGAGGGGCTTTATTTCTGGTGGTGGTGCTGGTGGTACTGGAGATTGAATCCAGGGCCTTAACACTGAGCTACACCTCCAGCCCTTTTTTATTTTGAGTCAGCATCTCATAAATCACTAAATTGCCAAGGACAGGCTTAAACTTGGAACCCTCCTGCCTCAGCCTCCCAGAGTGCTGGGATTATACACCACTCAGCACTCGAATTCCCTCTCCCTCACCCATGCTTTGAGGAGACCACGTGGGGTCGGCCAGCCCAGTTGTGGGGCCCTATCTTTGCAGCAAAGAGAGGAGGAATGACCTGGGGTAGGACCTGTCCCTGGGAACAGAGCTAGGCCCTGTGCACATGTGACTACATCACACCTTGTTTATAATTATCCATGTTGCTTGGGGCCCTGGGACTGGCCAAGCTCCACCCAACCCCAGTGGACGGCCAATCCTTACCAGGTTGCTGAGATAAGACACTAAGTGTCCTAAAAAAGGGGAATTCTCAGTGCTTGGGAGGCTGAGGCAGGAGGATCACAAGCCACTCCAAGCTACACAAGCCCCACCTGAGCTACACAGAGAGACCCTATTTCAAAGAAATATAACCTAAAAACACTGTTACAGGGAGCCCATGACGGGCCTGCACATCGGCCTCTTGCTGCTCTAAGGAGCTGGGCAGGGCCAGGAGAGCTGGAGGAAGCAGCTTGAGATCCACAGAAAGAGCTTTCCAGCAATAGGGCTGACCTGCCAGGGACACTAGTCCAGCAGTGGCCTCCCTGCCACTCATAGGGCCGGGCTGGCAGCTGACAGGGACCCTGGAGGAGGGCAGGGGCTCGAAGGCCTGTGACCCAGGCGGGAGCGGTTTGTCACCTCTCGCTGGTGGGGTCGGAGCAGTTGAGTGGGTACTTGAGGTGGATGATGGTGCCATCCCGGTCCTGCAGCACACCCTGCTGCTGCGTGTAGAACTCCACCAGCTCGGTCAGCGTGGCGAACTTCTCCCCTCCATACAGGTCGTAGAAGTCCCCCGAGTTCTGGATCCGAATGTGGGTCACCTGATCCCCTACCCTGTGGGGGCGCCAGCTGGTGAGGGACGGGCTGGGAGATAGGGCAAGGACACCGGGCCAGGGCCAGAGTGCGCCAGGGGCTGGGCTCCTACCTGACAGACAGCGAGAAGTCGCCCTGGTTCTTGCTGCTGGGCCGAGCCAGGAAGCTCCCATCCACACCGCGACCCTTGAGCAGGGTCTCTGCGTCCAGCCCGCTGAGGTCCCGGTGGAACCACCTGGCAGGGTGGGAGGCAGTGAGGAGGGGCCGGGGCCTGCACCGGGCCACCTGCTCCATGGGCCCAGGCCTTACCTCACCATCCTGGGGGCTCCCGGAGAGGAAGGGGCCACCAGGAGGAGCAGGTGCAGCCTGTCCAGGCAGGAGAGGGCTCGGGCTGAGCCTCAGCCTCAGCTGGCAGGGCCCAGGCCACCTCCTGGCCACCTCAGCCCGCAGTCCTGGTGCAGGGCTGCCACTCCACTGCACTGTCCCCGGGCAGCCGGCAGGGCGGGGACAGGAAGGGGCGCGGCCGACCCCTGGGGGAACTCACATGCACTTCTCTTTTCGGAGCCCAGGAGAAGCAGAGGGTGGCGTGGGGGAGGGAGGGCTTCCCACAGGCTGCCTTCGGGCCAGCAAGCACACAGGTGACAGCTCGAGAGGCGAGGACAGGCATGTGCCTTGGGCCCTCTCAGCCCAGATCAGGCCTCCTGCACTCAGCCACACTGTCACCTCCTCCTCCTCCGCTGTCTCTCATGGCACTAACCAGCGACGACAGTGATGACTGCTGTTTACCAGAGAGTCACTGCATGCCAGACACTGCCCCGATGCCACAAACAGGCCTTGGAGTTATTGTCATCGCAGCCCTGACATTGGGCCCCTGTGACCCCATTTCACAGATGAGGAAACTGAGCCTCAGGGAGTCTAAGGCATTGCCCAGGCCCACACAATTCCTAAGTGGCCAGCCGGGGTTCCAAACCCAGACAGTCCAGCTCCAGAGTCAGTAATTTTAACTACTCTGGGCCTTGAGGACGGCACTGAGCCACTCCCTGCCCACAGGGGCTGCAGAGCAGGGGAGATCCACTGAGGCTCTGGAGGCCTGGGCACCCTCTGCTCCCCTCCCAGCGTCACCCCCCCGGGCTGAGGGGGACAAATGACCCCAAGCTCCACCACAGGGCTCGGAGAAGGCGGCTGCTCTCTGTGCACAATTCTAAGTGCAAAGGCGGCAGAGCCAAGCCGAGGGAAGAGCCGAGCAGCCCCTGGGGAGGGAGAGCCTGAGCTCTCACACCTGCTGAGGGGACTCCAGGCTGCCGGGCTCAGTCAGCGCATGTGCGAGCCCCACAGTCCTCCGGGACCCGCTAAAAAGCAAAAAGCCCCCAGTACTGCATGATAGGCCTGCGTGACCTATGTAAAAATAAATACACTGACCGGGAGACTGCGATTTCTAGGAAAGTTCTGAGGTGCTGGGAAAGCCGTGTCTCCATCTGGGAGAAATTCACGTGGGTCTGTTTACATGTTAAGTTGGTAACCCCAGCACTGGGGAGGCTGAGGCACGAGGATCGAAGAGAGTTCAAGGCCAGCCTGGGCTACATACAGTGAGATCAAGGCCAGCCCGAATGACATACTGAGGCCCTGTCTCAAAACACCAAAATAAATATTTTTTTTAAATATGAGAAAAAAAACCCCATGAAGTTGGACTGTGGTGGGACTTAGTGATAAAGCAAGTGCTTAGCATGTGTCAGGCCCTGGGTTCTATCCCCAGTACCACACAAAAAAGTGTGAAGTTGATCAGGTTGCATGCACAGTATATATTATATCTCTTTTTGTTTTCTGTCTTTTTAAAACAGGGGGGTCTTGCGCTAAGCATGGTGCTGCACACCTGTAATCTCAGCACTTGGGAAGCTGAGGATCACCATGAGTTGGAGGCCCGCCTGGGCTACATAGTGAGTTCAGTGCCCTCCTGAACTACACATCGAGACCCTGTCTCAAAAACAAAAAAACAAAAAACAAAAAAAACAGGGTCTTGCTATCTAGTTCAGGCTGGCCTCAAATTCATGGCGATCTTCCGGCCTCAGCCTCCTGAGTCGAGTACTGGGATTACAGGTGTGCACCGCCACACCCAGCACTATAGTTATATCTCAATTAAAAAAAATAAAACTGTAGATGGTGGTGCATGCCTATAATGCATATTTGGGAGGGTGAGGCAGAACCTCAAATTTGAGGCCAGTCTGGGTAACTTGATGAAATCCTGTCTCAAAAACTAAATAGAAAGGGTTGGGGATGTAGTTCAGTGGTTGAATGCTTGCCTATCCTGCTGGAAGTCCTGGGTTGCATCCTCTGCATTACAAAAATTTTAAAAAGTCTGATTTCTCCATGACAACCCCCCCCATAAAGACTGAAGCCGGTGCCTCCACACTTGCTCCACTCTCAGCTCTTCCTTCAGTTATTTCCAGACAGCCTCGCTGAACCACCCAGGTTGGGCTCTGACTGTTAAGGCTCCCCACCGCCCCTCGTGCTGGTCTTCCAGGTATTGCCACCATGCCCAGCTTAGTTTAGCATTTTTGAAAACCTTGATTATGGTTTTGCTCCAGAATTGGTCTCCCTGGCCGCTGGTGGCCTGGGGATTTGCCTGGTCACTTTATCACTCAGTCCTGCACCGCCTTGGGTCCTGCATCCTGACCCAGAGCCAGCCTCCCAGAGCCAGCCGGGCAGAAGAATCTATGCAAAGCGGGCTTGGGCTGCACATGCCCAGCACTCACCCCAGTCCAGCTTCCAGTCCCAATCCCTACCACCTCGAGCCTCCCCTAACACCCAGGCACCCTAGCCAGGACCCTCCCTCCGCCCAGCCTGACCTCTTCCACCCAGGGAAGAGGCAGCACTTTCTCTGAGGGATCCAAGCTACGAGACAGACACTGGGTAAGACGCACAGGCCCTCGCTGGGCATGGTGACGAACTGGGGAAGCTGAGGCAGATTGGCTGCCAGGTTTTAGTCCAGCCTGGGCTACACAGTGAGTTCAAGGCCAGCCTGGACTGCATAGCGAGGCCCCACCTCAAAAAACAACAAAAACAAAAACTAGACGCACAGGTCCTGCTTGGCAGGAAGGAAAGAATACCTGGAGGGGGCAGAGCATGGCACACACTCGGCCATCCCATGAGAGGCCAGGCTGCACTGTGATGTGGGAATTTTCCCCCAGTTTGTAAGGAAGCAACAACTTCAAGGAGGCTGACAATTACACAGCTAAGGGCCTGATAAGCCTCAGAAGAAAAATGCTCCCTGGGGAAGCAGAGAGCTGACCTCAGAGGTAAGCTCAGATTCAGGGGCTGCAAGAGGGATGTGAAGAATCTTTCCGGTCAGGTCTCTGCTACCTAGTTCAGTCAGGTGACCCTCTTGCCTCAGCCTCCCAAGGGCTGAATTACAGGCCTGCCTGATTTTCCACTTATTACTGGACTTCTCTTCAGTATCCCCATCCGATGAGAGGGGTTAACCCTAATTCTCAGACACCAATGCTAACGGTGATAACCCAGCTACAGGAGAAGCTGATGCAGGATCACCCAGTGCAGGAATTATTTTTTAAATGGAGGAATTTTTGTAGGTTTCGGGGTTTTTTTGTTTTGTTTTGAGACAGGGTCTTGCTATATACTGCAGGCTAGCCTCGAATCCACAGCAATCCTCCTGCCTCAACCTCTGGAGTGCTGGAAATACAAGCATGCACCACTATGCCTGGTTTAAACCAAAGAATTTGAGGCCAGTCTGGGCAAAGTAGCAAGTCTCCCATCCCCAAAACAAAACAGGAGGAGGAAGAGGAGGAGGGGGAGGAGAAAGAGAAGAAAAAGAGCTGGGCTACATAGCAAGTTCAAGAGGAGCCTAAATTAGATAACAAGACCCTGTCCTGAAAAAAGGAGCCCAGGCATGGTGGGGCACACCTGTGATCCCAGCACTCAGAAGGCTGAGGCAGGAGGATCACTATGAGTAGTTCAAGCCCAGCCTGGGCTACATAGTGAGTTTAAAGCCAGCATGAAGAACAGAGTGAGATCTTGTCTCAAAAAGGGGGGGGGGGCAGGGATGTAGCTCAGCAGCACAGCGCCTGCCTGGCAAGCATGAGGCCGAGTTCCGTTCCTGGTACAAAAAAAAAAAAGGAAAAATCCTGACAAGTGGTAGAACTTCAGTATCAATGGCTTTTACATTGCAAAGCCTGCTCTCCACAACCACGACTCTTCCATCCTATGGTTCAACCAGAGATTGAAAAACAGTTTTGTTTTGCTTTTTTTAAATTGTGTCTGTTCTGGCCAGGCATGATGGTGCATACCTGAAATTCCAGCATTTGGGAGGCTGAGGCTGGAGGACTGCAGATTAAAGGCCAGCCTGGGATACACAGTGAGACTTTGTCTAAATAAATAAATGAACAAATGAATATTTCAAAGGGCTGGGGATGCAGCTCAGTGCCAAGGCCCTGGGTTCAAGCCCCACTACAGGGGAGCCCAGGGGTTGTTTGTGTTTACCAATTTAGAGTTTCTTTTATTCCCTTCACAAGGCAATGTGAGCCTACTAAGAGCATTTACACTGTGTCGGTTTGTCAACCTTCTCAGGGATGATCTAGAACGTATGGAGGACGTCGTGGTGGTCCTAAGCAAATCCTGCAGCACTTTATATCAAGTACTGGAGCAGCTGCAGACACTGGTATCTGCTCATGGTCCTACAACCAAGCCCCGAAATTCCCCCATGGATGCTGAGGGACAGAGGAATAAATGTATCATCATCATCATCATCATCATCATCATCATCATCATCATCATCATTATTTTGAGGCAGGGTCTCACCATGTAGCCCAGGCTCGCCTCAAATTTATGGCAATCCTCCTGCCTCAGCCTCCTGAGTGCTGGGATTACAGGCATGTGCCACCATGCCTGGCTTATTAGCCCAATTTTAGAAACAAAAACTAAGTCTCAGAAATGTTAAGTAACTCTCCCGAAGTCACAAGCTAGTGGTGGGAAGGTGGACAAGCCCAGCTGGGACACGGCCTGGTACCAGGTCTACCACTGCACTGTGGAGCCCACCGTGGGCAGATGCTGGGCACGGATGGAAGATGGAGGGGCAGGCTCCTCCCAGGGGGACACCAAGCAAGCCCCGAGGTGCCACACAGAGGGCACAGGAGCGGGCTGGGCCAGGCAGCAGGCCTGGAGCAAGTGCTTAGCAGCGGATGGGTTGCACTGGGTACTGCTTGTCCAAGCTGAGGGTTCTGCTCCAGGCGGGGCCCTGGCAAGCCACCTGTAGAAAATGACCATGTTGGCACCACCGGGAGCGGAAGACAGTGAAAGCCCTCCCAAAAGGCTGGCAGCCACAAGGTGTGCCAGCCGGCAGTGCAGACAGGAAGGGATGCCCGGGAAGATGCCAGCCAGGCCTACCCATCCAGGCCTGTCCAGCCCGGCCCAGCCCTGCTCCCCCTCGGGCTCCTCCGCACGGGCACCATCCTCCCCGTGTCCCTCACCCGGCCCCACACTCGCCACTTCCTGTGCCCAAGGCTGCGTGCCTCCTAATCACCCTATGGCTGGAGCCTCTTCCTCATCCAGCCTCAGCTCCACGCCACCTCGGCAGGCAGGAAGCCCCAAGTCCTCCAGCCAGTAACACCTAGCACCTGACACTCACTAGCAGCGAGGCTGTTCACGTCTTCTACATAGCATTTCCAAGTGGCTGACAAGAGTTCTACGCATTGGCTCATGCTTGTTTCCTGTAGTACCACGAAGTGAACCCCTGGAGCCCCGAGTTATATCCCCTGCCCTTTTTTCTCTCTTCCTTTTTCCCCCAGTCCTTTTCTGAGACAGGGCCTCGATACGTTGCCTGGAGTGGCCTCAAACTTGGAATCCTCCTGCCTCAGCCTCCCGGGTAGGTGGGATTACAGGGTGGACCACCACACCAGTCTTTTCACAGGCTGTTCAGTCCGTCACCCCCTACTGAAACGACAGCTGTGTGGAGGAGGGACCACCCCTCACTAAGCAGTAGCTGGCACTCGATGCTCCACACACGGCTGAGCAGATGATGCCGGGAGGGGAAGTCAAGGGAACAAAACAGAATCAGGCTCAGGTGCCACGACATCAGGGCAAGTGGGCTGGAAACGGGCGAGCCTCCTCAGGGGTGCCTGTCGTGTGTAGCAGCGTCAACTACCCAGGCCAGGACAGAAGCGGGGACAAGCAGCCCGAAGAGTGCCGCGACGAAAGAAGATGTGCAGCTGTCTCGGAATGGGAGAGAGGGGGGCGAAGGAGCACGAACGGGATGGCGTCCTCGGGGCCTGTGGGAGGGGAGTGTGCGGGAGGGGAGTCTGCGGGCGGGAAGCCCGGCCCGAGACAGGGCCGATGGGCAGCGGCAGCCCGCCACCACACACCTGTTGGGAAGAGCAGGACCCGCGCCCTCCCTCCCGCTCTGTAGGAGCGCGGGCCCAGGTGTGCTTGCGGGGGACTCACCCGCTGGACAGCATCTCCCGGGGTGCGGGAGTCTCGGGCAGAGGGGCGGGACCAAGCCCGGCGCGCTGTGCCCGTCCAGGAAGGAAGATCACTCCGGATCTGCCACTTCCTCTTCGATCCGCCGGCCAGGCCAATGACACGGCAAGAAAGGCGCCTGGACTAATGGTCTCCGGGCAGACAGGTGGGGCGGGGCCGGCCGGAGACCGCCCAGGCGCTGCCCGCTACTCCTCATCCGTGCCCCGGAGCCTGCTCTGGGAGGGGAGGAGCCACCTGAAGCTCCACCTGAGCTCCTGCTGACAGCAGGCAGCCTGGAGACCAGGAACTATCCTGGGCTAAGAACACGCCCGCGCCGGCCTCCCTGCCACCGGTCCGCTAAGGAGGCGCGGCTGGTACTGACCCGCCCTCCCAGGACCCGCGGGGACCCGGCCTTGGCCTGCCTGCGGGGGACAGGAAGGACCTGGACAGGCAGAGGGGCCCTGTGACAGGGGCACGGCTACAGGAGACGGACACAGGCTCAACCCCAGGAGCGTTTATTGTCCTCCGCAACACCCAGGCCTCCCTCTCCTCAGCAGTGCACAGCGGAAGGGCAGTCCTCAGGAGGCGGCCACGCTGCCCCCGGACGGCGGCCCGTGGGGAGGCAGTGTCATGGGCGGCAGGAACAGCGCCTTCAGCTTGCCGGACAGGCTGGCGATCTCAGGATCCTGGGCTTCATAGGACTTGACCAGGCGGGCAAACTTAAGGACACCTGCAGGAGGGAGTGCAGTGTCACCACCTCCCGCGCCCGGGGTGCCAAGGGGTGGCCCAGGGTGCGGTAGGGGACGGGCGGCTCCCTAAGACCGGCGCCATCCACGACGCAGGACGCTGCAGACCTCCCTCCAGCACGGATTGGATCAACAACTTTCAGGCAGCACTGGGCCCTGGATGGGAGGCAGAAACGAAAATGTCCCCAACAAGGCGCTGCTCTCGCTCCAGCGCGGCTGGATCCCAGTCTTCCCCACCCCGGGGAAATGCTGTGATCTCACCAAAGAAATTCAACGTCCAGCCCCTAAAGATACTGCAGAAGCTGCAGCCATGGACAGCTCGCCAGAGCCGGCAGAAGTGAGGCCCGGGTCCGGGACGAGTGAGCCCGGCACTCGGTGGGGGGAACCGCAGGACGCACTCGGGACCCTCGACCCAAGCCTCTGAGCGCCAAGTTTGTGGCTGCTGCCGTGAGGGGAGAAAGGACCTCGGCCGATGAGCTCAGGTCCTCCCGACCGACGCCCGCTCCGCTGCCGCCCCGCGGCGGGCCCACCTTCGCCGTCGCAGCTGAAGCCGTAGGCCTTGATCACCTCCTGCTGGATCTGCGTGGCCACTGGCAGCACGAACTGCAGCATCTTGCCCATGTCGTTGCACGCATTGTCTCGGGCCTCGTCCATGCGCACGGCGTTCTCGGGGACGGAGAATGCCTGGATCACCTCCGCCAGGACCACTGCAAGCGGGAACCCGGACGAGGCAGCCGCAGCCGGCAGGCGCAGCGGACACAGAGAGAGAGGGGTCAGTGCATCGCGGTGTCTCACAGGGAGGCCCTCGCCTGCCGCCCGAGCCGCTCACCCTTAGCCTGCTCAGCACTCAGCGCCGCCGGCTGCCCGGAGACCGACGCCATGGGCTGGCGCGTATGACGCGCAGAAACAGAGTAGAATGCGCAGGCTCCGAGAGACGCGCAGGCGGTGGTGGAGCGAAGTATCCGTCTCAAACCGGAAGTCCCCCTGTATCATCCCCAGCTATGGGGCGGGCGGTTCTGTAACTGTCTGAGCGACATAGCTTGGTCGGAGTAAAAGTGATATGGTTCTTACGTAAAACTCAGACGAGGTTGGGGAGGGGGTCTTCCGACGCCAAACGCCAGAAGACCTGCTAGACAAATTCTAAAAGAGCTGTAACACTTGTGGAAGGCAGCCTGGAACGCCTCTGGGGTATCCATTAACTCCGCAATTGGTGAGGGTGAGATCACAGTGCTATTTTTTTTTTTCCCTGCCCCCAGTCGCTGTTAATGTGTAAACAACGAAGCACAGTATACCTTCCGTAGAAGAAACAGTTCTCTAAGGAACGAGCGAAGTCATTTATTTCTAGAGTGTCTGAACGTTTGGTATCTACTATGCAAATAAGCCAGATCCTGATTGGTCAAATGGCCAACCAATCCCAGCCTTTTTGAAGCCCAAAAACTCATTCGCAGCAATAAAAGCCCCAGAGCGAGAGTCTAGTCAACGCTTTGCTAAACTGGCCTAGTTCAGGACCTTTCCAGGTGGTCGCCCACTCTAACATAGGGTGGTTAAGAAAACCAGGTGCTAGCAGGGCGTGGCGCCTGCTTGCAATCCCAGCATTCTGGGAAGCTGAAGCAGGGTCTCGACTTGGGGAACAGCCTGCCTGAAAGGGCCTGGGTTCAACCCCATGCCGAAGGCGGCATAGGTACTAACTGCCTTGGCCTAGTGAACCTCTGCCCCACTCCCCCAGCCGCCCGTCCCCACTGGAACGCCGGTGGCACATAGGATGAGGGCCACACCCCCTGGACTTCTCAGGCCTCTAGAATCTTTCGGGCCTGGGCGAGGGAAGGACCAGAGCCGCTGTCCAGCCCCACACCCACCCCGGTCAGGGCCCTGATGAGACCCCACCCCCGACCCGTGGCCCCCAAAGAACAAGTCGCAGCCATCTTTCTGGGGAGTCGTGAGGGTGTTTTTGTTTGGTTGGTTTTGATTGGGATGTTTTTTTAAAGAGCGTCATATAGATATTTATATATATAAATTATTAATGTGGGGCAGGGCAAGGGAATACATCGCAGAGGGGTTGCGCACACAGGGACGGGGCAGGGCAGGGCAGGGGTGGCACACGATGCTACGCAAAACAGCCACATCTAACAGATGAAATAATCACACCAACGGGGTCAGGGAGGGGTGGTGCCACTGAAGGTCGGGCATCTGGGAGGAGGGGAGCCAGGGACAAGAAAGGGACCTGGTCCAAGACAGCGGGGGTTCTCCCCGCCCCTCCACACCCAGGCCTCAGCCTGCTGTGTCCCGCCGGCCCTCCTCCCTGGCCCAGCAGCAGAGGCCCTGCGGCTGAGCAGCAGCCTCTCCTGGCTCCGGGCTCCAGGCAGGCAGGAGCGGTCTGTGTTCTGGGTGCAGGAGCCCTGGGAGTCACAGGCTCTACAGCGGCTTGTCACTTTCCTTCTTCAGGTGACTAGGGAGGGAAAGAAAAGGCAGAGAGGTCAGGCTGGGACCGGGCCTGGAAGGCTCAGGGCAGGCGGGAGTGGGCTGTACCTGTAGTAGTCCTCCTGGGCAGGCAGCGGCACGCTGTGCAGGGGGTGATGTGCATGCAGCCACTGCTGCTGCTCCAGTGCCAAGCGCTGCAGCTCGGCTGACTGCGCGTGCATGGCCTGCAGCTGGTGAGCGGCCGACATCGGAGCAGACAGGGAGGCTGGCAGGTCCCGGTAAGGGGCAGCTGCGAGGGGCAGGGGCTGGTGACTAGTGGATACTGAGCACCTGCCCTGGGGCAGGGCCAGCCGGCCGGCCACCCACATGGGACAGTGGGACTAAAAGGAAAGGCAGTCTCCTGCAAGCTGTCACGCCAGAGAGGAACTGAACCTGAGCCTCTCTGGGGAGGCCTCCTCCCGTTCCCATCCCAGCCCCTCGGCCCCTCCACCGCCCGAGGTCCCCCTGTCCCCTCCACTCAGCCTCCCTAGCCAACCTCCGTCCTTACCAAAGAGCTGGTGACGAAGAACTTCATTCTCGTGCAGAGGGTGAGGAAGAAGGGGGTTAGGGAGGGTCCCGGCCGGATAGGGGATTCGAGTAAGGTGAGAGCCTGAGGCCAGGGGGTCAATGAGAGGGTGCACCGAGGCAGAGGCTGCAGGGAAGAAGAGGACAGCGTCACCCGGAGGCAGGGATGGGAGTCTGAGGACAGGAAGAGCCAGACCATCAAACACAAGGGGACCCACAAGGGAAACAGGCAGAACAGAGGCCTAGACCTGGGCGATGGACAAAAGACACAGGGATGGACAGGGAGGAGGACCCAGGGAAGGCAGGGGAGGAGACCACAGCTGCTCCAGGGGTTGAGGAGAAGGCAAGAAAGGCAAGCTACTTTCAGGTGGAGGACAAAAGATGCACAGAAAATGAGAAAGAGAAGACAGATCAACAAGAAGACAGGAGGCACCTAGAATGAATGTGAGTGTAAGGCTAGGCCAGCCAAGAATAGGGTGATAATCCCAGCACTGTGGAAGCCTGAAGCAGGCCATCTCAACTTTGAGCCTAGCCCATTAAAAACGTTAAAAAGAGGGTTCAGGATTTAGCTCAGTGGTTCCGACGCCTGCCTTGCAAGCACAAGGTCCTGAGTTCGATCCCAGGTACCGAAAAAAGAAAAGAAATGTTAAAAAGGGCTAAGAATGTAGCTCCGTGTGAAGGTCCTGGGTTCAGTCTCCAATACAAGAAGGAAGAAAGGAAGGAAGGGAGGGAGGGAGGGACAGGCTAGAAGGGCTCCAGCCAGGCCCTCCATCGGGATGCTGGGCTATGGGGAGGGCTGTAGGGAAGGTCAGGGAGGCAAAGATCTGGGCTGCCAGCCGTCTCAGGAGAGGTTCCTGCCACACCAGGGGGGATGTTCTGGCCCGAGGAAACAGAAGGGGGGCCCCTCACCTGCATGGATGGCATCCTGCTGGTGCAGGTGGAGGTGCGAGTGGATGTGGGAGTGCTGGTGGTGATGCGGGGTCACATTGAGCATCTGTAGCCGGGCCAGCGGGTCATTCCCCAAGGCTGCTACCCTTTCTGCGTGCTGCCTCTCAGCTGCCAGCCGCTCGGCATAGGACATGTCAGGCCGCAAGGCTGGCCCAGCCGCCAGCGCTAGACGCTCTCGCTCCAGGGGCCCCAGGCTCGGGTGGAAAGGGAAAGGGTGCAGGCCCGGCGGGCCGGGCTGCAGGGCCAGGCCCCCGTGCCGGGGGAAGGGATCCAGGCCGGGCCCCGGAACCCCATGCAGGGGTTCCAGCTCACTAGGCTTCACCTCGAAGCCAGGTTTGAGACGGTCACGAAGGTCTCGTTCACGGGCTTCCCGCTCCCTCTCACGAGCAGCGGGGTCACTGCTGTACAGGGCCGGGTAACCCAGGAGCCCCGGGTCCACTGCCCCCAGGGGCACGTAGAAAGGGTGGTTGCGATTGCCTGGAGACATGACGTGAGGTCGGGCATATTCACTGAGAGTGCGCAGGGCTGGAGTGTCGGGACCCAGGTAGGGGGGCACTGTGGCCACAGCACTGCCAGGCTCAAACGGAGGGCGATGGGGCACTGGACCCAAAGATGTGCACTCCACTGGAGCACGACCCTCCTGCGCCAATTTCTGCCAGGTACAGAAGTGGAGTCAAAACTGCAGTTATAGGAACATTGCCTGTTCCTACCAGGAACTTTCCTGCTCCTTTTCCCTAGACATATTTGCCCCTCCTGCGACCCACAGCCATCGGCTGGCCCGGAGCAAGCCCCCCACGAGGGTTCCCTCCAGAATCCTCTCGTGTTCTCTCTTCCAGGCGCCAGTGGCTCCTCCTCTCCGACAGGTGGCGAAGTGACTTCCCCGCCCCCCACCCGGAGCCCCGCAGTGCCGCGCAAGGGAGGGAGGGGAAGAGGCGGGAGGCGCAGCTCGTGACGCACTCACCACGCTGCGTTCCAGCTCGCGCTCTTTCTCGCGCTCGCGCTCCTTCTCGCGCTCCCGCTCCCGCTCCCGCTCCTTTTCTTCGCGTGCGCGCTGCTCGGCCTCGCGCCGCACCTTCTCCACTAGGTCGGCCCGCTTCTTGGCCAGCTTGGAGCCCTCCAGCGGCACGAAGTACAAGTCGCTGCGCGCGCACGAATTGAAGCCGCGGTCCAGGTGTTTGTTGAACCTGCCGGGAGGCAGCGCGCCCTCAGCCCCCGAGCAGCCCCCGGCTTCGAGCTGCCACCCACCCGGGGCGCGCGGAGCGGTGCAGTGCCTGGTGCACTTCTAAAAACAGCACGAGCCGGGAGTGGTGGCGCACATATGTAATCCCTGCGCTGTGGGAGGCCGAGACAGGACAGCACATTCAAGCCCAGCCAGGGGGAGGTCTTCGCGAGACCCCGGCTCAGGAATAATAAAGGGCTGGGGACACAGCCCGCGGTGAGGGCCCTGGTCTCAAGTCGCCAGCACGGCCTCACCCCTCCCACACCCACGCTCACCTGGCCGACTGGCTGGCGTGGCTGGGCACGTCCACCACCTTGGGAGGGGGCGAGGGGCTGCGGGCCGGGGGCGCCGGGCTCTCAGGGGCCTCGTACTCCTCAGCCGGCTCCTGTTTGATCTGCGTGGCGCTCAGGGGGGGGCCCGAAGCAGGGGCAGCGGCTGGCGGCGGCAGGGATGACAGACTCGAGGGCCCCGGGGGCGGCAGAGGCCCTGGCCCCACGGTGGGCGAGCCGGGCTTGAAGGGCCCCGGGGCTGCAGGCGGGGAGGCACCCCGATAGCCCGGCGGGGTCCCCGTTCTGAAGGAGGGCGGCGAGCCCGGCTTGTACCCGGGCGGGGTGGCCGTCTTGTAGGTCCCCGGGGACGGGGACGGGGCTCTCTTGCCGTAGGGCGGGGGCCCAGGTGGGGAGGCCGTTTTGTAGCCTGCTGGCGAGGAAGCCACAGTGGCGATGACCGTGGAAAGGGTGGCCGAGGAAGTGGTGACCGGAGGCACCGAGGGGAAGGGGTAGGGCGCCGCCTGGGGACCCTGGGAAGGGGAGGGGTGCGAGCAAGGGTAAGACCCTTGAGAGGAAGAGGAGGAGTTGGAAGAGGAGGAGACTGGGGGGCCGCTGGGGCCTGCCTGGCTGTAGGACACCTGGCCGTGGGATGGGGGCAGGTGTGCTGGCCCCGGGGGATAGGGCCTCAGCGACCCCAGGGAGGGCGACATGGTGTAGGGGTGTGCGTGGTGGGAGCCACTGCTCTCCAGAGGGTGGGGGTACGCTCCCGGGGGCGGGGGCCCAGAGCCTCCATGATGTTGCGGCGGCGGCTGCTGGGGAGGCGGCGGCTGCGGCTGGTGGTGGTGGTGATGTGCTGGGGTTGGGGGAGCCCCAGTGGACTGGGCCCCAGCAGGAGGGAAGGGGCCCGGGTGGGCACTGCTGTTGGCCAAGAGGCGGCCGTAGGGAGGGGGTGGGGGCGGACCCTGGCTCCACACGGCCTGGGAGGGGAGAGAAGGCTGAGTGTATTTGGGAGGCTGATTGGAGACCGAGAGGCTGGTGGGGGGAGGGAAGGAGTGCGGGTAGCTGGGCAGGGCCTGGGAAGCTGGGTACTGGGAGGCGGAGGAAGAGGAGGAAGAGCTGGAGGAGGCCGCTGCGGAGATGCTGCTAGAGGCCGAATAGGGGTACCGCATCGGGGGCGCTGGGGCAGAGGAGGAAGAAGCAGGGGGCAGGGGGTGGGGCGAAGGGGCCAGAGCCGGGCCCTTCTCTGTGCCCGGAGGAAGTCCGCCCATGGCATGGGGAGAGGGCAGGTGCCCAGGGACTGGCTGGGCAGCCAGGCCAGGAGGAGAGACTGAGGCATTGTTGAGGGGTCTCAGGGCAGGTGGGGGAGGCAGGTTTGGAGTCACATGGGGGAAAGTGGCTGGTGGAGGCGCCGAGGCTAGGTTCCCACCACCCCCGGGGGTGTTAGGTGGCTTTGTTGGGGGAGCACCACTGGCCCCAGAGCTTGATATGGAAATGGGGGTAGTGGGTGGGGGGTGCTGCTTGCCCCCACTAGGGGCCCCCCCTGAAGAGGCACCCCCTCCCCCTTTAGGGCCCAGTGGAGGTCCAGACAAAACTCCTCCACCTGCCCCCCCAGGGTAGAGCTGGGGGTGAGGGGGAGGGGCCCCAGGAGCCTGGAACATTCGGGGTGTGGGGGGCTCCAAGGGAGCGTGATAGCCGGTGGGCGTCACAGAGGGGTGGGGCTCAAAGCCAGGCTCTGGCTGTCTGGGCGCGCTGTCTGGCGGCGGAGGGGAGGGAGGAAAAAGTGGGGGCGGGTGGTAGGGCCGGGCTGGGCCCTGGGACAGGCCGGAAGAGGAATCCGAGTCATTCTCCACGCTCCCGGGGCTGTAGATGCTGGGGCTGGTGCTGCGGTTGTCCTGGTCTATGTCCCTCGGGTCACTGCTGCCGTCGTCGTTCAGGCTCCGCCCATCCAGACTGTCCAAGTCCGAGGGGGACTGTGGCCGAGGGAGCTCCTGCTGCAGAGGGGAGGGCCGTGTTCTCGTTCCCTTTCCTTCAAGACCAAGACCGGCCCCTCCACAGCCTCCCGCAGCTCCTGCTCAAGCCGCCTCCCGCCTCTGGGGTCCCCCAGCTTGTCACCCTCCTTGTCAATCCTGTGTCCATCTCAAGCGCCTTCTCCCTCTCCACAGCTCCAAATCCTTCTTCCTTGTACCTACCGTTCTCACATCTCACTGGCCCATTTAACCATTCTCCAAACCCTTGGTTCTAAAAAAAGAACCACAAACACTTCTGAATTCTCCTTATGAGGTTTTGTTCCGTTAGTTTTTTGAGGCAGGGTCTCACTATGTAGCCCAAGCTGGCTTCAAGCACGTGGCAATCCTCCTGCCTCAGCCTCCTGAGTGCTGGGTTGACAGGTGTGTGCCATCACGCCTGGCTCCTTATGGTTTGTTCCTTCCACAACTAAGATTTCCCAGCCTCTGATCCTCCAACTCTCCTGCCTGGTCACTTAGGGTCTGATCAAAGCCCTGGAGATGTCTGACATTATGGACATTTAATGAGCAGTAAGATACAACTCTTCTCCATATCCCAGCGAAGACCAAAGTAGGAACACTGAGTGGCAGGAAGTTTGGGGAAAAAATGATCAGAACATGGGTCAGGATGGCGGCAGGATCTCCCACCTCAGTTTTGGTCTTTTTTGGTGCACTGGTCTCCTCGCTCTCACTCTCTGAGATCTCTTCGCTCCTGCCTTGCTTGCTGACCTTGGGGGCGGAAGCTTCCTCCACGCGGGCCTTCTGCTGGGGAGAGAGTCCGGTCAGTCATTTCCCTCCGAGCCCCGCGTTACCCAGTGCGCCTCGCGCCGCATGGGGGCGCCCTGCACCGGCATCCCCGAGGACCCGGGCACCTGGGTGGAATACCTTGGCCGTCTGCCTGGACTTCTCGGCTTTGCCATCGCTACTGGACGTGCTAACCCCTCCAGGGGAGGCCCGGCCCCTCGATCTCAGCTCCTCCCGGGGCCCGGGGGCCTCTTTCTTCCGTCCACTCCTCATTGACATCTGACAGGCAGGAAGAGGCAGGCAATGTCTGCAGCCCCTTCCTCCACCCGCCTCCCTTCATCTTTCCTGTCTCTTCGTTCCCACTCACCGAGTCTTTATTCTGTCGAGTCTTCATTCTTTAGGCTGTGAAGACCCCATTCTCCTCTGCCTGGGCAGCTGAATACAGAAACCTCTGTGCCCCGCCCGAAGGTCCCCAGCTGTGACCAGAAGCTGGGCAGCAGGCGCGTTACTGCAGCTCTGGAATTCGCAGGGTGCACTTCCCGGGAAACCTGTTGGGAAAGGACCACCGGGCTCCACCTGGAACCTGCAGGGGGCACTGCTGTGCTTGCCAGGGGCCCGGCGGGCCAGGGAGTCTACTCAGGACACATCTATCTCATCTCTGGGGAAGGCGGAGAGTTCAGTGTGGGAGCTGGGACTCAGGAAATCCCAGGACTCTCACCCTTCCCAATCCCCACAGGACGTGTGCTTGCGCGCGGCACAAAGAAAAGAGGCTGAAGTCTTCATGCACTGAGTCCCCTTTGTGTCAGGCCCTTTACAGGCGAGGTTTCATGGAATATTTACAGCCAGCCCCGAAAGGTGGGCGTCACTGTTCTCGTTAGGCGGGGGAGGGGCTGAGCCTCAGCGACGACTGCAGCCTCCCACGGCAAGGCACCGTGACACAGCCGGGACCAGCCCCTCTCGGCTTCAAAGCTTCGCTCTGCTTCTGTACTTTGCCATGCTCCCCTCAGAAGTTGGTGAGGAGAATTCTCAGAAGGCCCAGATCACTCAGAGATGTGACTCTCTTCCCATCAGAGTGGTGGAAAATGCCCCATTGTACGACACCCAGCACAGCACCCCAATTGCCAGACCACATCTGGACACCGTCGAGGTGCAGAACTGCGTTTCCGAGCCCGTGGAGAGTCACCCCGGGTACAGCTGCCCTCCCATCAAGGTTCCCCAGCCACAGACTGAACCAGCCACAGATTGCCATGCTCAAGGCAAATAATTCCAGGAAGTTCCAGAAAATGAAGCTTGACCATGGCACACTGCACCCTCTCAGGCTGCAGGAATGAAGTGACATTGGCCTCCCTCTTGCAGTCCTGGCCACTTCCCACCTCACTCTCCTGCGAACACCAGGCTGTTAGGCCCAGAAGGCTCTTCATCAGTGTCCCCTCAACAACAGCCCAACAGTTATGACAGAGCCTGTACCCTGCCTCAGGTGTTGCGACAAAGTGTATGATGACACCGAACCATTCTACACAGGGGTCTGGAGCATCTGCTGACTTTGGGTCTGTGATGAAGGGGGTTCCTCGAATAGCAACCCCAGATACCCAGGGATGACGATGTGCATTCCCAAAGGCCAGGAGGAAGTCAGGGTTTTCAAGTCACCAAAGGCTCAAAATATTAAGCACAAAAGCCGGGGATTTAGCTTAGTGGTTCCTCCGCCTGCCTCGCAAGCACAAGGTCCCGAGTTCGATCTCCAGTACCAAAAAAAAAAAAAAAAAATTAAGCACGAAAGATTAAAAATTCATGTCCGTGAGCATACAAGACAGATTTTTAATTTTCTATCTGGTACCAGGAATTGAACTCAGGACTTTGCATTTGCAAGGCAGTCGCAGTGCCATCGAGCTAAATCTCCAGCCCTACAGGTTTATAATTTTTGTTTTCAGATCAACAATTTTTAAGCCTACCCTCCCACTTGGCAGAGTGCGTGTATCCATCTCTATCCATTCATACACAGGACCAGGGGATGGACACACCTCAAATCCCAGCACTCTGGAGGCTGAGGCAGAAATAAAGTTTGCTGCAGCCTGACACCTTAGTGACTCAGAGAGACCCTGTCTTAAAATTTAAATGGGGGTGCCCTGGGGGTGGAGCTCAGTGGGAAATCCCTGGGTTCAACCCCTAGTACTGCAAAAATAAATCAATAGGCAAGTGTCATCATATGTCCCCATAGTCAGCCGTTTTCATTTGCGCCTTTGTGTGTCTCTCACTAAGGGTCAAGTCTCTGCATACTACTATGAGATCTTTGGAGAGCAAAAAATGCCGTTTTCCTACTGCTTTCCTTTCTAGCTCCTCCACTAAGGTTGGGTTGTCATTGATCTTTCAATTCAGTAATGTCAGAAGATCTTTTTGGGGCTGGGGATTTAGTTCAGTGGTGCAGCCGCCTACCTTGAAAGCACAAGGTCCTGAGTTTGATCCCCAGTACCAAAAGATCTTTTTTACACCAGATGTGGTGGCCCACACCTGTGATCCCAGCACTTGGGAGACTGAGGCAGGAGGATCACCATGAGTTTGAGGCCCGCCTGGGCTACATAGTGAGTTCAAGGCCAGCCTAAACTACTAATCAAGACCCTGTCTCAAAAAAACAAAACTTTCTTCTGGAACTAAGTGGTGCAAGCCTTGGAGGGACCCACAAAGCTTGCTACCCTTGTTCTGTCTTTGGAGCCCTGCTAGGGAAGGTTATTTCCACATTCTATAGCATATTTTCCCCAAGGAATGCAGAGTAATTACTTCTCACTCACCCCCACTGAACTGTAATGAGTCAGGCAGTGAGGAGTCTAACCTTTCCAGGCAACTTGCTAATAATTAATGTAAGAGTCACAACACAGTTAGCAGTGATGGCACACACCTGTGATCCCAGAACTCTGGGAGGCTGAAGCAGGAGGATCACAGGTTCAAACTCAACCTGGGCAGCTGGCTGACTTAGTGAGACCTGGTTTTAAAATAAGAAAGGGCTGGGGATTAAGCTCAGTGCAAAGGCCCTAGGTTCAACCCTTAGTACTAGGGGGAAAGTTACAAATAGCTGGGACAGAGCTCCAGGTCCAGTGCTGTGCAGCCAGGTGCGGTGGTTGCACACCTATAATCCTAGCACTTGGGAGGCTGAGGGAGGAGGATGACAATACCTTATCTCAAAAAAACCCCAAAAAATAAAGGTACAAAGTAAAGGTACTATGAACAGCAACAACAAAATCCAAAGAACAAGACCTGAAAGCTGAGGGTCGGGGGTGTGGCTCAGTCGTGCCGCACCTGCCTGGCAAGTGCAAGGTCCCAAGTTCAAGCCCTGGTACCAGCAAAAAAAAAAAAAAAAAAAAAAAAAGGTACAAATTCCCAATGATGAATGTAACTGTACTGTATACCTAAAATGTACCAATAAACTTAATGGGAAAAAAAAAAAAAAAAAAAAAAGTGAAAACTATGTTTAAAAAGCACAACAGATGACTGTGACTGGTTCTCTTTGGTGGCTCTCCTAAAGCAGGATGCCCACCGCCCCACCCCATCACAGAACCTGATCACCAAGTCAGTTAAGAGCTCAGAGACCCAAAAGGCCAGAGAGATACAGCAAGGTACCAGGACAGAGCAAGGATGTATGTTCACTTTGTTAATTGGCTGAAATCTGTGATGTGCAATTCGTATATGTGAAGGAGAAAAGCAGTCACCCAAGGGCGAGATGCCGGGGTAGGGCCAGCAGGGGAGGCATGCAAGGCCTGGGTCCTGGCCCAGCACCAGCCAGCTGGGGTGGAATGGAGAGGCACCCACTGTGCGCCTCACTGCAAAGGAAAACGACTCAGAGCAGGCTGGGGAGGCAGCATAGGAAGAAACAGGAAAACAGCCAGGAAGTACCAGAAGAGAACTGAAGGGGAACTGTGGGAAGCACACAGGATGGATTTCAGGATCCTGGGCCCAGCCCCTCATTCCATACCTCCCAGGGAACCAACCAGTCCAGGTGGCTCTGAGACCCAGTGAGCTCAGACCTGCAGATGATGGAGTCCCAGCCTAGGCCTTCTTGGCCTCGGCCTCGAGGTCATCTCTCCTGTAATCTCTTCATCTCATGGTAGGGAGGCTCAAAGCAAGAAAGCGACTTGCCCAAGGTCACAGGGAGTTAGAGGCACAGCCAGCCCCAACCCCAGGCTCCTGGCTGCGGCTCCAGGCAGAGTACGGCACTGCCGGAGGCTGTTTCTGCCAGAGGCTGTTTCCCAGCCTCCTCTCCTGAGCCACCCTCACCTGGGACAGGTATGGAGAGCCCAGTCCAGCCCACAAGGTCTGAAAAGTAGGTCAAAGGTTAGCTGAGGGAAGGGATCACCCTGGGGACAGACTGGAAAGGAGGAGACAAATTCAAAGAATTCAATGCGGGCCTGGTGGCCCAAGTCTGTAATCCAAGCACTCAAGAGGCTGAAGCAGGAGGATTGCCTTGAATTTGAGGTCAGCCTGAGGTCAGCACGAACTATACAGCTAGATGCTGTTTCAAAAAACCAAAGAGGGCTGGGGATTTAGCTCAGTGATTCCGGCGCCTGTCTCGAAAGCACCAGGTCCCAAGTTCGATCCCCAGTACCAAAAAAACCAAAACACAAAATCAAAAAATCAAAGAATTCGAGGTTAAGAAAATGGAAGAACAGGGCCAGGGATTTAGCTCAGTGGTCCCATGCCTGTCTCACAAGTACAAGAGTTCAATCTCTGGTACCAACAAAAGAAAATGAAAAAAACAGTTCAAAGAAGGCCAGGGATTTAGCTCAATGGTTCTGCTGCCTGCCACAAAAGCGCAAGGACCTGAGTCCAATCCCTGATACCAAAAAACAAAACAAAACAAATTTTTTTAAAAAGGTATAACTGGGGCCGGGGATTTAGCTCAGTGGTTCCACCGCCTGCCTTGAAAGCTAAGGACCCAAGTTCGATCCCCAGTACCAAAACTAAATAAATAAAGTATAACTTGGGGCCAGGTATTTAGCTCAGTGGTTCCACCGCCTGCCTCAAAAGCCCAAGGATTGGAGTTCGATCCCCGGTACCAAAGAAACAAACAAACAAACAAAAAAACAGTTCAAAGAAGCAAAAATACTACTGTGTATGAAACACAGTAAGGGAGGCAGAGTCCGGAATATACTGGTCAAAAATGATATAACTCGGGCCGGGGATATAGCTCAGTGGTGCCGCCGCCTGCCTCACAAGTGCAAGGTCCTTGGGCTGGGGATTTAGCTCAGTGGTTCTGGCACCTGCCTTGCAAGCGCAAGGTCCCAAGTTCGATCCCCGGTACCAAAAAAAAAAAAAAAAAAAAAGAACACACAAGTGCAAGGTCCTGAGTTTGATCCCCAGTACCAAAAAAAAAAAAGATACAGCTTGGTTTTTGTTGTCTTCCAAGTCCTGGGGATTCAACGCAGGGCCTAGCCCATACTGGGTAATGAGATACACACACACACACACACACACCCCCACCCCAATACGGTACAACCTGAAGAACATTTTCATTCTCCCACCATGCTAGGTGCAGGGGTCTGAAGAGACACAAATGACCTGCAGGTGACATGTCTACCTGGTCCAACAGTCCTCTGGTTAGACAGGGATGCATCCCGTGGGGAAAACCCTGACCACTGTTACCCACAGCCCCCCAGATCCCAGCCAGAATCCCTAGGGCTCATCCCAAGCCCAGGTCCAGTCCCAAACCTCCACCTACTGGACATCCCCTAATTACTGCCATGGCAACAAAAAGGCAAAAAAAATGCCCCACAAGGGAGCAGCCCAGGGGTCCAGCACCCCAGCTGCTGAAGCAGCTCTTCCTCCTAGAGCAGCGCCCCAGAGACTGGACCCCAGGGACCTACCCCAGCCACAAAGGGAGACCTCTGAAGACAGCGCAGCTGAGGGGCAGCAGGCACTCGGAGGTTTCAGGGTGGAGGTCACAACTTGTTCGGAATGCCTAGGGTTGCCCAATTCTCTCCTCTTTCATCCTCCCAGAAACCCTTTCTTCCTAACGCCTTCAGCGTCCCTGTCCTCCTCATTAGTTTTAGAAGGATCCACACTACTGAGCCCCAAGACCCTCTCTCAAGAAGTAACTATGTCTGTGATTGGCAAAACGGGTCAAGAGGTGACCTGTAATAGGGAAAGGAAAACTGAGTCACAAAAGACAGGGCCTTCCCACTTCCACCCAGAAAACCTGGGGCTCTGCTTCTCCAAGGTGGGCCTCTCCCGGATCCTCTCCGATCCTCTGGTCCCCGGCTCCAACCCCATTTCTCGGAAGCAGCTAGAATCCCTCTCTGTCCACCTACCACACCCCTTTCCCGGTCCCCACTTCCTTTCCGTCGCTAAAGCCCGCAGCCCGGGCTCTGGTTTGTGGGTCTTCGCGCCCCACCTCGCTGCACCTCTCCAAACCCTACTGCTTCGCCGCGAACCCCCCTTCCAGCACCCGGTTTCCCCCCAGCCCTCCACCTCGACGTCCTCCTCCACGGTCCCCGAGCGCGGCCACCCTCGGCCCCGTCAGCCTTACTCCGGGGACCCCTCCTCCCCCAAGCCTCCGGGCCTGGGGCGCCCCATGCGCGCGCCCCAGCCAGGCCAGGCAGGGCCCGCAGTGGGGAAGCGATCGGGAAATAACAAATGGAGGCGGCGGCGGCGGGAGGGGACCGGAGGGTGGGGGTGGGGAGCCGCAGGCCGGGCCGGGCCGCCGAACCCCGCGGGCGGGCCAGGGGCCGCGGACCTTACCTGGGCGGCTCGGGACGCTGGCCGGCTCGGCGCGGGATCCGGGCCCAGCGCCTCCGGGGGGCGGCGGCGGCTGCTCCCCGCCCCCCTCTTCGCTTCCTGGCTTCAGTCGCCGCCGCAACCGCGGCGGCGGCGGCCCCGATCCCCTCGGAGGGCGGCCCCCATGCCCCAGTCCCTGCCCGGCCCGATCGCCCGCGGCCCGGAGCCTCCGGATCCGCGCTCCCGCACCCGCGCCCGCGCCGCCGGCCCCGCGGTCCCCGG